>PNEQ01090658.1:5451-19505 GCA_003012365.1 Medauroidea extradentata
GTGTTTTTATTTATTATTTCTATGTGGCCATCGGTCGTACATGTACTATCAAGAAAATAAATATTCACAGATCCAACAGACCAATCAGCAGCCACGACACAACCACTCAGTCTGTGCAACCTAACTACATTTCTAGATAACCTTCAGGTAGTTACACAGAGGTATAAATCAAGTGGTAAGACGCGACTTTAGATAAAGTACCAGGTAAGTTTAACTTCAGAGTAGTTACCTATAGGTTAACTCAGAGAATGGTAAGACCGGCCCTAGGTAAAGTGCCAGATAAGTTTAACTTCACTGTAGCTACCTGGAGGTTAGCTAAGAGAAAGGTAAGTACGGCCCTAATCCAAATGTGAATTGCTGTGACACTTGACGCATGTCCAAATATACCCCCTTTCCCTCAGCCCATGTGCCACGCTGCCGAATACTCCCGAGGAAACCCCCTCGCCGCATAGCACCGAGCAAAGGAGTTGGGAGCAATGTGTGACATGGTTTTGCATGTGTAAATGGCTGCGTGTGTTTTTATTCAGTGTTATTAGTAATTTCAGTGTTTTGATTAATGACTTTTGTGTTTCAGTGTTTTTTTAAATCATGACACTAAATAAGTAACACAAATACAGCAATACCTTGGACGCATCGCAGGGGCACTGGAACATATTTTAATTGGAGGTGTACAATGTGTCGTGGACCTAAATAATTTTTTAAAAGGAAGGGGGGTGCGGATCTTACCACAATCGTTTTGGCACCGGTGTCATAACTAGAAGCGGGGGTCCGGGAGTCCTTCCCCGGGAAAATTTTAGTTTTTAGGTGCAAAAGGAGACATTTAAGCAGTTTTTAAACTTAAATGTACAATATGCAGTAGGCAGAAATATTTGTATTTTTAAAGGTGTTATTTATAATTTTATGCAATGAATTAAAAAAAATAAAAATTATTTATGTAGGCAGCATTTGATATTGAAGTCCTCCAGAATGCGAGTCTAAAGTGTTAAAAGTTGCGCCGCCTCGATCAGTCATTAGAGGTATTAAGCTGCTTTTCGCTTCATGATGATGATTACATAAATGGTTGTAAATATATTTCAAGATATTTCTAAATTCTAACTCTCTTGGTTAATATTTTTTTTTTTCAATGAATCGTCGATTTTGCTGCGACAATGTGTTATTGTCATAATTTTCAGTTCAGTTTGATACTTACACAAATGTCGGTATATGATGTGTAATTAAGGTTTTTTTTTCTCAAGGGACTAATTGATGTAACATTTATTTTCGATAAGCCAATGATATCTACCTATCAGTTGACATATCGAGGTGTTGTTTGCTTCAGACTGATGGGTACAGAATAACTTAAATACCTTTTCTTTAGATATTTCCGTACGGTACAGAAATATCTAAAGAAAAGTTATATACATTATTAACAGGATAAAATAACTTAATTGCAGGGGGGGGGGGCTAACTTAGTTTGTAAACTTTCAAGAGAGACGATCCGAAAAACAAGTACGGCAAGCGATAAATAATTTAAATTGGGGTTACATTCTGCAATTCTATCAAAATGTATTGTCATAAACTTTTATGTAGTTTATTTCGAAAATGAATATATTATTTACTGTTTTCATTATCATGAATATTTCGTTGAGACGTTACATGGAGCAGGCGGCCTATAGTTCAATTCGCTAACCTCTATTAAACACTGGGTACTCGTTTGATGATGATAATACTCACTGAAGTCAATGAAGTCAATGAAAAAAGTTATCTATTTATGCAGAAGATGGTCTAAGCATAGGTCATAACCTCAACCCTTCCTCATTTCCACCTGTAGCGGGTGTTAATTTCCACCATATTCAGAAGAATATATTGTTGCATACTGCGATTCTGAGGGTTGGAAGCTGTGTCGGAACACCTTATGGACTAGCCCAAGAATTACAAAAGGGATTCCTCATGGGGAATCCTGACGAACTACGCCATAGAGACCTGTTACAACTGTCCTTTTACCCTATGAAATCGGCCTACCGAACTCAAGTTACATCCTAAGCATGACGTAATGTATATTTTTAGACCCCTGAAATGTGGTGATTCCCCAACTGTTTTTCCGAGTATATAAACCCTGAATCGACAGATTTGTTGGGACAGTTCATTATTGGTCGTGCTAGGAGAAGGTGCTATGGCTGTGGAGAGACTGGTGAAGACATGTTTGGTGAAGTCAGAGTCTACTGTGAGGCTACAGGCACATACCTTCGGAGCAGTATTGGTGGGCAAAGCAAAATGAAGTGTTGCTGTGGGTCGAAGGACAACAAGGAGGTATGCGACGGGAGTCAAACCGAAGACAAGAGTGAAGACAGTGGTGAACCGAGGGTGCTTCGCAACACATAGTGAGCCATTGCCACTTCGGACTGATATGGCTGTACATTGTCGCTATTTGAGAGACTGTTGATTGGACATATAACTGAACTTTTACTGTGATTTGTAGTCTTCGATTAACGGTAAATATTCTTGTACTTTAATTGTCAAAGTAAATTAAAGTTTCTGTGCCACAGTAGTAATTGTGTGCATAATTAATTGTGTTGTTAAAGTTTTAGTTGATTGCTGTTTTGTGTATTTTTGTAAGCTTTGTGAGTTAGTAAATCAATAACTTAATTCAACTCTTTTATTTCTAATTATAAGACCTCTATCCCAAAGAGCTCAGATTATCGCTCACATTGAAGTTTTTACCAAACTTGTAAAAATATTGTGATTTTGACAGTACAGTAGGAGTAACTAAAATTAAAAAAATAATACAAAGTAATTTATTGTCTAGTTTAGAAGAACTTTTCAATAAGACAAGTTTAGGAGGATACATATGAAATGTTGTACCCAAAATTTGGGTTTGGGGGGTGGGGTAAAATGTACCCCTGTATCCCCGTTCCTGCGCTACTGGACACATGGAAAATACATTTAAGTTCCAACATTTTTCAAGTGTCTTATTGTTTTTAAGTTTAAAATGTATAATTAATATTTTTATTTTATTTTCAATCGCTATTGTCTAATTACTTCCGTGTTGCATCAGCTATTTTATGTATGTATCCTTCTGCTGGATGATGACATATTATGGGAACAGTTATCTCACATAAGATGTTTCTGAAGAGTACCGGTAGTAATCTTTTATCTACGGTTTCAATATTTATCCAGTACTGATTTGCCAACTGCATTTTTGTATATTTTTATTTAGTGTTTATGTGTTTGGACTAGTTTGTACTGTGCGATCTAAGACACTCTCGAGGTCTTAACTCGATATCAATGGCCACCACTGGAGTCAGTCTGTGCATGATGCTCAGAGGAGACAAACATGCCAGTCTATCCCAGGTCCTTCACCAGTTTGTTTCAGTCATTTTAGTTTTCAATAGTTTAGTGTTCATTTACCAGAACCTTTTTATTGTTTTTACACAGGGCTTCTTACCCCCTGCTGGCCGTCTTGTCCAAAGGCTTAAGTTTGATACTGTATCTTTCACAGTTAGCCTCGCGCTACTTTTCCCACATCACCTACTGGAGGGGCTTAGGCTCCATATTCACTCCACTAGTAGGTACTGGCCTTTTGCATAGTCCAGTTATTTTGCTTCTTTATGGTGAGTAAACTGCACAAATGGATCCCCATATTTTATTAAAGTAGTAGTTGCTCAACCCATCCCTAGTGACGCTTTGTGTGTTTCAATTCCGGGTGTGCTGTGGCATGGAAACTGGCCCTGACAGGTCTCTGAAGAATTTATATTTAAAGGGTGCTAGAACCAACTGGTAACGTAGCCTGCCTCATGGTCGTCGGCCGGTCGACCCTGGGATCATTACCACTATTGTCCATGGGTGTTTTCGCACGACATCCCCCTTGTACCCTTTCCCACCATCCATCCTGTCTCAGCTATCCCTGCCAGCTGGTCTATTTCCCTAACTGTGCCACCCATATCGTGTTCGGCTCATCTACCAAGTCATTGTAACCATCTTCCCATTTTTTTCTATTTCCCCAGCATCCCAACTTCATCAGATGGCTTTTCCCACTTTGGGGCCTAGTACTTCAGATGCCGCCATTGCAATGTGGGGTATTAGTCGCCACATTATCCCCACTTCGTCAAACTGTAAAAATTTTTTAGGATTTTATCCATGTTCATCTCATTACACAATCAATTTAGATTTTCTGTGCAAGTTATTGTAATGAGAACCAGGACTGAGGAAAATTGACATGATCATCATAACTGAAAACTACCTCATTAGACAGGTAAAATACATTTGCATCATAAAATATGCAATAAAAATATTATTTCACTATGTGTTTCGACTTGATATGCTTACTGTATCCACTTTAAATGTGTAATCGTCATATACATAGCATAGGTGGACAAAAATAAATAAGTTAGTTGCAGTGTTTCAGAGAAAGTAATTCCAGAAATGATTTAAAAACATTCAGCTATGTTACAGCCGTTAATGCCAAGTGTGCAGTGCAGCACTAAAATGTCAGGTCAAAGTTTTTGAGGCATGTTCAAGGGGTACGCTTGTGCTATGATACGAAATAAGGTAATGTGATCATTCGGTCGGGGGTCTATTCTGTAACTTTTCAGCCTCTTATTCGATCTTAATACAAATATAGTTAGTGGGTAACTATCTTTACGACGAGAATTCGTATTCTGTAACAAAAATGGCACAGTGACTATCTTTCAAAAGCTTTGTGACTCTCTTTATATAAATATATCGTTCTAGGGTGATGTTACGAGACAAAGTTCAGGAAAATGGCCGACACATTTAAGTTTTGGTCTATGGCCATGCTTGTTGGAGAACCAACGAGATATATAGTAAACATATAGGGGTGGAAGCGCTTTCTGGTTGAAAAGCAATTGAACTTGTGTCGGCCATGTTTTCCATCGTCAAAACAAAGGGGCGTGGCAGGGTGTTGGTTAAGTCCATGTGCCACGATGGAAGTTTCTTCCATGGAAGCTGCTGTGGCAGGTGCTGTGGAGGGTTCTTTGGAAGGTATGGCAGAATGCTGGCCGTTTTCGTGGAGGATTTCATTTTTGGCCGGGTGCTATTTTTCTGTGGAAGGAGTGCTACAAGTTGGAAATTTTAGCCAATCAGAGGGCTGTGGTTGTCATTTGTCGGCGTCATGTAGCAGGATGTGAAATATGCCTCCAATGTCCATTTTCGTTTCTTTCAATGTGAAATTTCACAACGTGGTCGGCCGAAGCTGTAATTGCATTATGCGATAATTATGAAAAACATCTATTATGCTGTTAATGAAGTGTGTCCAGGAACTACAAGTGCAAAAGTGAAAACGAAACTTGTTTCGATGAGGACGCATTTTGTTTGCGAGAACAATCTTTTTAACGACTCGTGCAAAATTCATTTCTGTTGCTCGATGTAAATTCATTTATTTATTAATTACGACGTGTAACATATTAGCAAAAAACTACAAGAAGCAAACAATATTTTCAGGCATCATGCACGCAATTAAAAGTTCGATTAAATACATTCCGCGTCTGTGCGAGACACTGGTAGTTTTAATTTGTAAACACGCTTTCGAAATGTTAATCAGTACATTCATGTAGGTGATGTTCGTGAGCATTGTATATGATTTCATATTATCTCCTTACTGTTTGCTGCATATTTTGATGGTGTCGGAGATTTGCAAGGTCTATACTCTAGTCATTAAGTCAATGTTCAGAATGTAGTGGATCGGTCTGTTTTTAATGTTGTACAACTCTGCCTAATCGTTAACCTATTTTTCCTGTAAAAAAATAATCTTAAACTCTTAAGGCCTAGTATCACAAGTCGTCTTTTTGTATACCTTAAATTAAAATGTTACTGCCAACTCAATGCATAATAAGTACAGGTGACAGCATAAAGCAATAACATACATGCATAATTTAGCCACATATGGAATGGGTAAGAGAAAATGGACAAGATCTAATAACATCAGTTACAATTCGGTGATCACCTGGTGGCAAGTTTATCTGCCCCTGTCACTTCCCAGGTCCTTCTTAAAATTTCTATCAAATAAATAAATCAATGCAAGTGAGCTGTGGTGAGATCACTCCTGCCTGCCCCTCAAAAATACTATTTCTAAACTTTCCAGTCCCTTATAGTCATCAATTCACAATACAAAACTTTCACTCCTACAAAAAAAAAATATTTTTGTACAAAAATGTACACAAAAAAGAACTGATGGATGTAATTAACTACCATATACTGTACTATATAAGCCTACTCTATGTTCTCCTCCGCACCCTTTGAATCTTCTCACAGTTGCTTTCCTTCTCCCATTAGCTAACAATTAACCCTGTCTGTCCCTCTCCATTCATAATAATAATAAATTTTACACTCTCAATCAGGCTAATGCCCGGTGGCGAGCAGACTCTTCACACCCATCCCCACAGCTCCAATCCTCCAGTCCCCTCCTAAACCTTCCAACCCCCTTCACAGTCACCAACTCTTCCTGCAGCACATTCCACTCCCTCGCCATCCTCACCAGCATTGACTGTCTACCCCTCTCCATTCTCCTTCACACCCTCTGAATTGTATACTTTTGCTACCTTTTCTCTTAAAAGTTCCCTTAGTTTGCAGGCCAAACTGCCCCATCCCCCCTTCCCGTTCATCACCCTAGGCCTAAAAGTTCCTTTCCTCCTCACCAGGCTGACCCTGCCTCTTTCATTTACTCATCACCTACCTCACTGCCCTTCTCTAGCTCCTGTAACTTCCCCATACAGATCCCACTCTGAGGCAGCATATTCCAATACTGGACGAACCATCGTGCAATATGTCTTTCCCATCATCTCATTACTAACTCCCTTTAACACCCTCCCGAGCAGTCCTAAAGCCCTTCTTATCCACTCTCTCCACCTTAGATCAGCCTGTACCTCAACCCTTAGATACTCATATATTCTGTGATTACCTCTACCCATCCCATCTGTACACCTCTCTACTCACCACTCTCTTCCTAGTAAACCTCACCAACTTGGTTTTACACACATTAACCTTCATTCTGTTCTCCTCCAAGACCATAACCTATTAACATCCTCTTGCAAGTTGTTTCCACTGCCCACCTCTGTAAACAGTCTTATTTTACCTACAATCCTGGTAGACGGCAGAGGATCCCCTAAGAAAGTCCTCAAGCCAGTCAACCACCCGCTTGTCATCCAGCAATAATAACACTTTCCTCAACAGGATTCCATGAGGAACTTTGTCAATGGCCTTCTCGAAGTCTATGAAGCAGGCATACACCTGCTTCTCCTCATCAACTGCCTGAACCAGGTCCTCTAACAAACCTGGCAACTGTTTACATCCTCAACTGTTTTTAATTCTTAGTATGTCCGTCAGTGCGCTCCATTTCAGTTCCTCCATCATTACAGATAGTGTATAGTTACCTTATTCCTCTCTACCCTGCCCCTGTGTACCCCGCATACCATTCAACATTTGGCTGAGCTTCTTTGCACCTTCACTTCCACGTACAGCTCACACTCTGCTGCCCCACGTTCCAGCATTGACTGTACCGTAATGCAGTACCGTAAAACTGGGTGAATAGGAGCAAAATTAAAAACAAGTTCCTAGCTAACACTTTTCCCGAATAAAATTTGCTACAATTTGAGTTCTCTTCATGAATGGTTTTAACTTGCCTATCTAAAAAAAATAATTTATAACACACAGTTTATACCTAACATTTTGCTTTGAAGTTGTTTCTATTCACCCTTTTTACAGTAAAGTTGCTTCTATTAACCCTTTTTACAGTACAATTTTTTCTTTACCTAACAGTTCAGCATCTACTTTGCAGCACAACCATAGCTACATACACTTGTGTGTTCACTGTTACTAACTCAACCCGCGAAATCCAATACTTCAGCTTCTTCCAAAGAATAGACTGTTTACCCTACTCTACAAAGCTGCAAAAGTATAAGTCCTTATGTAACTTTTCAACTAAGTGTATGGAAGGTACAAAGTTGAAACTCTGAAATCTACAACAAATTGTAGGTCAATAAAAAAATTAGCCAAACATTGACCTTAAGTTTCCAATTTTACCCTTGGAGCAGAATTGCACTTACCTGTTATTTTGTGACTGTCACAAAAGGAAAAAAATACCATACCTACACTTACCACATAGACAGCTGTACTCACAAGGCGTGAACAGTAAAACTAGGTGCTGTATGTGTTCCAGTGAGCGTCAACTAGGAAACAACATTTATATGAGAAGAACATTACAGTGGATCACTGAATGAATCAATTAAATTAAAGATTTCAACAGTATTTTATTTATTTTTAATTAACTTACATGTTATGATTATTGAACTTAATGGTTTGAAAATGAGTTACATTTATTTTAATTAACATGTGCTTATGGCCCATAAACAGTTTACATTGTAATTCAAACTGAAGGATAACAGAACCTATTTCACATAGTAGCACAAGCATGAAATGTGCACCATATACCTCATAAATCTTGGCCTCACAGTTGACTGTTGCACTACACACTTGACAATGATGATTTTTGATATTATTACTTTTATTGGAATACTGCAATTGTTTACTTTTGCGAACCTATACAAAGTGTGTGCCAGATACACATTTCCTAAGGATACAGTAAGCACCTCAATTTCAGACACACAAATGTGAAATAAAATTGTTACGGTATTGCATTCTTGACTATGCACACATCATACCTGTGATGAGGCAGGTATCAGTAGCACTAACAATCACATTAGAAACTTTTCTCAAACCCAGTTTTTTTTACTATTGTTTTTTGTCTTAAAAAATAACATATTAATTTCACAATTGAGAGCGATAAATATTAAAGCATTTATTGAAAAACAATAGTAAAAGTACAGTTCAGGCATACATATTAAAATCAATCGCCCATATCAGAATATAAACAAACTTGCTGAAAATATTTGTGACAAAGTGGATAAGCAGTTCTTAATATTTTATGTTTATTTTACAACACATGTAGCTAGAAAACCAGCAACACAATATATTTTTAGACATGTCAAATTTATTTATTCAGTATAAACTACTACTAGGTAGTGAAGTTAAAATCAAGTAAGTTAACTTATATATTTTTTCCAACAAGTCACTCATGAGTTTTGTATTCCTGTAACAAATTGGAAAAATCCACCCTTCCAAATGAAGACTCATTCAATTAACACAAAACTTGACTTGTAACAAATTAAAAAATACATTGGAGCATAAAGTTAGCTAAACTAAGTACTGAGGCCTACTCATGTACTGGTACTGCACTTCGATGATAACTTATAATACTGTGGTACAAACACAGCCATCTTCACAATATTCCACTCACTCAACTAATCTTGTAAAATTTCTCAGAATCAGTCTGAGCTCTTTGCACACAACCTTGTTCACCACATACTCTCACAATTCGACGACAACTGGTGACATGCCATCTTCAGGAAGCTGCAGTTCAGGACTAGTTGTTGACAGTGGTAGCACAGTTAATGAGTTTATGGTTACCATCCTCTTATACCTCTATGATGAAATAATACTTGTTGTCTTGTAAACCAAATGGTATGCCATAAGGGTATAGGAAATACTCTGACAATGGTTTTCCTGAAACAGTTAAAAATTATCTTAGTAAAACAATACACAACATTGTTTTGGACTTGTTACAAAAATAAGATATTTTCAGCTGACAAAGGCTGTGAACATATCAAACCACCTACAAATTCCCTACTTGGCCTTCTAACCACCCTCACTTGCTCCTAAAGCAAATTCCACTCCCTCACCAACCTAAGCATAGACTGCCTACCCGATCTGTTCTGCTCTGAACATTTTCGCTATTATTCCCTATTCTCCAACACATTACAGGTTCGTTTCTTTTACCTATTGTTTGTGCAATTTTGTGTAGTGTAGTGCCTCGCAGGTGTGTGCGGTACTGTGCAGCTACACTGTAGTAAATTTTTGATGTAGGTATTCCTGTGCACACAAATGAAACAACCTGTCCGTGCATCTTCAATTGCTGGATTGTTTGAAATGGCTGTTACAAGAAGGTGAACACCTAAAAGTGAACTAAAAGGTTTACAAACTCTTGTATACTTGTACTGTATTGTATATTTTGTAAAATATGTATTGTATCTTACTGTGACGAGTTCTATAGGATTAGCCCTACAACTTGTCATGTAGGCATCTGAAAGAACGATACGAATAACCAAAATAAATAAAAATGTAAGCGACATGAACGTATCGTACTTCCTTGAATTTCTCTAAATACAAAAAAAAATATAGAAAATATGGGGAACTTAATTCTTTTAAATTATTATTCTCTTGATTGTACAATGGCCCTACCAGCACACAGACATCCTGAGGACGTCCATAGGATGTGGGAACTGTCGTCCCAAGGACGACCTAGGGAAGTTCATTTCAAGTCCTTTTTATGTAGGAAAAGTTCATGGAAAAGTACTACCAATGGACATCCCTAGGATGTTTGGCATACACATCCCTGGAACATCCCTAGGAGCTCCCTAGGACCTGTATTAAACACGTTCTTGGGACATCCCTAGGAGCTACCTGTGACATAAATTAAATGCATCCCTGGGACACACCTAGCAGCTCCTTCCAGCAGCAAAAGTAATAGTTTAGTATTTAACACAAAAGAAAACAAATGTATTTGTTTTGGTGATATGTAAACTAGGTATTTAACACACAGTCAAATACACATAATTGTTAATGTAGCCTCTTAAAATATTTTGAATAAACAATTCGTCTGTAATAACATTTTTTTTACTATTTCAACTTCCAAAAGTCTACCAGTAATAATAAAATATGTGTGTCGAAATTAATAAATGTACCAACTTCTTAAGGCATATATACATGTTATGTATTATCTACTAAAATAATTGCAACAAACCTAATGTATATTTAAATAATATTGTGAGCTATCTAGTGGTCATATTAGGAACTTGTCTAGAAATCCACTACATCCGTGGGAGCTCCTGCTCGGACATCCCAGGGAGCGTCTGCTCGGACATCCCAGGGAGCTCCTGCTCGGACATCCCAGGGAGCATCTGCTCGGACATCCCAGGGAGCTCCTGCTCGGACATCCCAGGGAGCATCTGCTCGGACATCCCAGGGAGCTCCTGCTCGGACATCCCAGGGAGCTCCTGCTCGGACATCCCAGGGAGCTCCTGCTCGGACATCCCAGGGAGCTCCTGCTCGGACATCCCAGGGAGTGCCTGCTCGGACATCCCTGGGAGCTCCCCAGATGAGGAATTTAGGATGATCAAATTCGTCTTCCAAGGAGCTTCCTGGGATGTGATGTACTTTTCGAGGAGGTACTTGGGACGTCCTAGGGACATGGTTTTTCGGAGCTCTCGGACATCCGAAATATCCATCCCTAGGACATCCCGAGGATCGCATGTACCCAGATATCCTCAAAGATGTCCCTAGGACATCCTAGGGACTTGCTGTGCTGGTAGGGGGGTTATGTTACTCAAGGATATGGAATTTGCTTTATTTTAATTTATGAAAGATTCAGCTTGTATTTCACTTTCAAATAATCAATATGAGGATAAATTAACTTTCCAAAACGTTTTCATACAAACCTAACCACCTACCAAAAATTGTTGTTTATTTTTTTAACTTTTATGTTTCGACTTGCACTACACTAGCTACACCTCGGTAAATATCAAGTTTAGCTACTCATCAAGTACCAGCCAAACTACTGATTTTAGACATATAGTTCACTGATAAGAAATGTTTCTAGTGACATTCTAAGTAGGCCTACGTAAAAACATTTTTTTGTTAGCTTAGTTTAAGTTAGATTACGTTAGGTAACCTAACTTTACCTAACCTAATATAAGGTTAGGTCAGGTTAGGTTACCTAACTTAAGCTAATCTAATTTAACTTTAACCTAAACTTACTTAAACTAATGTAAACTAACCTAATTTTTTACGTAGGACTACTTAGAACATCATTAGAAACAGTTTTCATCAATAAAATATAAGTCTAAAATCAATTGTTTGGCCGGTACACAATGAGTAGCTACTCTTGATATTTACCTTCGTGGCAGTCAAATACCTAACTAAAATAAAAAAGGACATGACTTACCTGATATAAAACTGCTGGTGTAAACTTTCGTAAGTAGGCTTCTTCAGTTTGCCGACACACAGGAAATTTTGATGTCAGTGTCTTCTTTTCAAAAGATATTTGCTTTTAAACACAAAGAAACTTATCGAAAATTTTGATTCCCGTCTCTTATCACGTTTATTTGATGAGACACACAAGTATAAATTTAAGTGAAGCAGGTAAAAACACTTGTCACTTACACTACTCCATTACCACAGAATTATGTCGTACTAGGTTACAATTTATGTAATTATCACGTAAATACGGGCAAGATGATTTAATTGATAGCTGCATAAAGCTCTGTTGTGCTGAAAGATAAAAATATTCCATAAAATGCCACAGCAATAATGTAAACATAACACAGCATACAAGTATTGAATCATGGGTACACCGAAGATCTGTATATGTATGAACAGCCATCTGTACTGGTATCGTGACGCAGGTTTATTCCATAGAACCTTCCACAGCTCCTTCCATGGAGGCTAGGAAACAAGAGCTTGCGCAAGAGCGTACAGGTCATTCCATCGTGGCACACTGACTTTAGGGATAATTACGTTTATGTGCTGATAATAATAGAAAAACAAAGCTTACAATGCGTTGTGTATGAGTACATGGCATGTATAGCATATAAGTACCTCTGTCTATCGTTTATTACTCTAGAAACGAGAACAAATCGTAAATACAGGATGAAAACAATTGTCGAAAATGTGTAGGTAGTGAGGTAACTGGCTCGCAATCGAAATATATACATTTTATAACCGTTTAAGTAAACACAAGTGGGCATAAAATATACACATTATGCATTTCTGTTGTGTGTAATTAGTATTACCACAGTTTTGTGTATAATAGGCTACATTGTGTAAGATTTTATAATTTAAGGTTTTGTTTATAGAACTACTGATAAATGTAAATTTTAATATGTCTGAACATATGCAAATAAGCCTGCATTTATATATATACAAATTAAATATAAATACTATAAGACATTCTTATTACTACAAGAACCATGCATATAACATGACAAATATATCAACAGTCAACAACCTTGCTGTCCACTCTAACCCAATTTAAGAGCCTCAAACTTATATAAATAAATATATATTCGCAATTGGTCTGTCGCATGAAGCGAGATCAAGCCTTACCTGCCTCTCTAGGCTAACATTACCAAACCCCTCCTGAACCTTCCGACTCCTAACAGTTATCAAATCATTCTGTAAAATATTCCTCTCACCGACCTCACAAGCATAGACTGTCTACCCAATTCGTTCTCTTACACTCTACTTGAACATTCTCGCTGGCATTTACTCTCCACAATACCCTCTCTTAGTTAGGTGGCAAAATAACCCTCCCCAACCTCCCTCTCTAGCAGGGGCATCATTTCAGGTTTTTCCAGGGGGGGGGGGGCAAGATTTTGTTTTCTGACGACAGTGACCTTGTTGCGTCTTTTTTATTAATTAAGCACTTTAATAATAAAACTTCAGTTTTATGTCCTTAAGTTAGCATTATTTACATTAAAAAATACAAAAAAAATATATTTATACACAAAAATTGCCCCCCCTCTTGTAGCCCCAAATGACGCCCCTGCTCTCTAGTCAAAAGTATGTACATCCTGACCAGACTTTCAACTCTTCTTCTGTCCTTCAATGTACTCCATCCCATTTCCTTCGTCATTACAGATGACCTACATATCCCTTCATCCTCTCCATCGTACCACTGCCTTCTTCACCTACTACTCACCCATCCCGTTACCATCTTAGCACCATCGCCAGTTCCCGCACCTCAACTTATATACAGGGTGAGTCATCAGCTCTGCGACAAACTGTGACAGGATGTTCCTTGCGAAATAACAGTTAGAAAATTTCTGGCAACGAATGCCTGGAAACCACTCCTAAGGGCAGGAAACCCCTGTGAAGATGGGGTTGCAAGTATGGTTTTTATTGAATTTGACGGGAACCATTTGATATTAAGGGATGAAAATTTGTAG
>PNEQ01090659.1:0-19405 GCA_003012365.1 Medauroidea extradentata
ACACTCGGAATCTCGATTTTCACATTTTTTGGGGACAAGGGTCGGGTCATATCCACCGCTCAACAGTTTGACGTCTGGCTACTGATATCAATTTATGTTTACATTATTACGTTAATTAATTTCCCGCAAAAGGCTACGGAAGTCGATGCCTAGAGACACTTTGCAGAAAAAATGCAATTTTAAAATTTTCTGTTAAGGAGGGGGGGGGGGGCAAAATAAGCCGCTATCGAATTTACGAAGGTAGCGATTTTACGAATGCGATGAGAAGAACCGTGAGTATTCGTAAAATCGGGGGTCTAGTGTATGTGGTTCTAAATTATGTAGCTTTTCACAGATCATTGTCAAGTGTTCTATTTTACTGTACATATCAATCTGCTGTTTCCAACCAAGCTAGCATACAGTGCCCCTGTCATCAGTACTTTGTAAGCCACAGCAGTGGTGCTTGGTAGTGATTGTTTTACCCAAATCTATGAACTTCCAATATACTTTTTACACGACCAGTGGAATCCCAGTGCATGCATGACTTTAATGGAGTGTCAGATACGTCTCACCTAGACAGTTTGGCCACAATTAATGTTCTGAGCTGAGCTGAGTTATTTTTCCCTTTTTGTGTTAGACTGTTGCTCAGATAGTCATAATAAAGTCGTTAAGACTTCCTAGTCATTTGGGGGTTGGCACTTTTGCATTTGATTGAGCTGCCATTTTGTCAACACAGTAAGTGTCTGTAAATTGTCTATTCACATTTGTATATTGTTAAAATGATTTACTGTAATTGGTTTTGGTACACCTGCATTATCATTTATGCCACTTCATACTATGTATACATTTTTAAGGTTTTTTTTTATGTAGGTCTATCTGTAGACAGTAGAAAGATTGTGCATTTCCTCTAGAAGGATATATTTCATTACAGTATGGGACATCCTCTTTTTTTTTTTACAGGCTGATGAGAAAAGTACAAAGAAACACAAAAAGAAAACATCCAAAGACAAAGAGAAAAGCAAACCTACTGGAGAAGAAAAGAAGAAACGAAAGAAGTCTGTCAGTCGTAAGTCCCACACTGAGGATAAAGAACGAGATGAACTGGAAGAATTTCTCAATGGCCCTGGCTTTACCCAGACTGACTCGGCATATGAAGCTATTTAGCATGTGGTGTTGGTCATCAGCGAGTTGAAGTAAGTCTATGTTCTCTTTTCTTGATTCTTGGATTCACTTAGCAGACTTTTGCATGATTAGTAGACTCCAAATGTATGATGCACGAAATTTAGCAGATTTTATACCCTTTTCTGTTACCATAGAGAAAATAGATACTAAAAAAGAGAATGTTATGAAAACTGTTACTGTTTTGGGCATAGTTTATTTAGGGCCTTAGTATTCATTGCAAGTACACTGGTTTTTGTGGAATAATTTTAGGCACAAAGATTTGTTTAAACCTCACCTCAACAAAAATTAATTTAGTTTACGTAAAAGCTTAATTTTTTTTATTACTATATTGTCTTACCGTTTTATATAGCTCTGATAAATTTTTACCACTGTCCTGTTTAATATGCATCACATTTCTCTCATTAATTTTCCTTGTAAGTTTTTGTAATCTGGAATCTAAATGTTGACTGAATTCTCTAATAATATACTGTTATGGGAACTGTAAATATATATTTTATATTGCATGCACATACAGCAGAGTCCCGTTATAACAAGGTTTTACATTTCGGGTTTGGTCCTCACTAAAGCCGTGTTCTTGCTATTGCCGAATTGGAAAAAATTTTATGCCCAAAATCCAAAAAATCACTGAAAAATTGCGTTAAAATTGTGTTGAAACCTATTTAATAGACAAAAACTTGTTATATTAATTAAATATGGTATTAGCTTATTTTAACAGTTGGTATTTCCTTTTTATGTTGATACCCAAAAAGTATGTTGATGCCATCAAAATTAAGATCACTCGCTTGACACAGTGTCTCGCGGCATGGCGGAGACTGACGCTGCATCCCGCATACATGTCAAACCAAATAATACAGCTAATCTTGTTACAAGGTATTTTCACACGCGACTTCTGTGCGGCCCACAACAAATTAAGACTTTTTATTAAGATGTTCACTTTTCAACCAACACAGCATTTTGAAGCGGCATTGGGTCAAATGAGACATTTTATTCACAGCGCAGTGTATGTAGGACCCCACAAATGCAGCATTTTGTAAACAGGAACACTCATGTACAGAGTTTGTATGAACGCATAAATAATAGAGGGATTGTAGCCTCAAGCCTGCTTGACATGCGAGCCAAGACAACAGCACGAGAGCACGAGCATGGCAGGCAGGAATCCAGCAATCTGCACGATGTCACCTCGTCTGCATTCAGACTACCGTCCCATCCCCTCCCTTAGTGTCTACCAGCAGCTTCATCCCTCCGTCTTGATACATCCACGGCTACCTTACTCGAGGATAAGCGCATGGTTACGTTCTTCACGTGGAACTTAAAGTTTGTGAGTCCGTGTCACTGCTGCTGGGCTGGAACTAAAGATTCCGCTGCTGCTGATGTTTTCGGTCCCGCCTGTGCGCAATGTACTATTTCTACGAAAATAAAGTGACTAGAAACTATTGCAGTGTATATGGTACTGTGACGTGTCTGCTGTCTGTTTGTAGTGCTGTCCCTGTTCGTGGGCGACAAGATGTGACGTGGCTACGTCTGTGGTTGTCTGTAGCTGTTGTTAATGTGTTTCTGTTCGAGGCATAAAAGTGTGACTTGGCTGTTTTTGTGTTGTGATGAATGGTAGAGATATGTCCCTGTCTCACTGTTCGGTGTTTACTAGCTCGTAGCGAAAAGTTGCAGGTTATGTTTATATAAAAAAACTAGGCGTCACTCGTATTGTAGTTCTTTTTCACGAAACGCAGATCATACAATACTCGCCTTACATAACCACTGCTACCATGACAAAAGGATTCCAAAGTTCAGTTCCGCTAAATTACCATCACTTTGTCGAGGTTATGCTATTACCATGTCCTGTCGAGCTCAAATTACAAAATAAAATTGAGGTGCAATAAGCAGAGCATGCGCACCACCCGTCAACTCTCCTATAACTTCCAGACTAACTGCTTACCACCACGGGCCGGCGCCTGGCATGAACTCAATCACACCGTGCCAGCACCCGGCATGAACTGACTCGCTCACGGCAATGGACATGGTAACAAATAACGCACCTCAGCGGAGTGATACAACAGATTCAAATTTTCCCAAAAACAGCAAAATTACGCTTAAAATATATTAATAAAGAATTCCAAAATTTGAATTTATAGTTTCACATCAGAATAATACTCTTTATCCGCACAATTATAATAATTGGGACTAAAGGTGTGCAACAGCGGAACTACTTTCGCGGCGCAATATCCTAAGCAACCCCCTGCGATGGCTGACCTACGTGCGTCAATAACCTACGTCATGAAGAAATTCCATGAAGCAAGCGATCAACCACAACGTCGGCGCCAGAAATCCTACAGTCTGGAGAAGCTTGCAACACAAGAAGTTACTCACTTAACCAGGAAAAGTTATATCAACAAAATTAATTAAAATTTTACTGTGGTCAATTTGAAACCAAACAAGCCATGAAAATAAACAAATGACTCTACTTTAAAATTCCTGACTGTATTTTCATATTTGAATTTTGAAAGAATGAATTTAAATTAATCATCTCCCCAATTACTAGGTTATTCAATCCTGTTGTATCATTCTGGACACCTGATGAACTCATACTGAAAACGGCTTATAGCCTGTTATTACAAATTTAATTAAGAGAAAAAATACTTTACAGAGATTTAAACAAGATGGGGAAGTGGCTGAACACTTCACAACCCTCCAATTAATATGAAGTTTTTTTGTTACTAAATGCACTTGTTCTAGAAAGTAGATTTAAACTGTTTATGGGGAGGCTCACATCATAGATTTAACCCACATATTACATTTTATAACAATGACGAGAAACTCCACAAATACAAACAATCGTCATGCCTTTTAGTACAACGACGATGCTTAATAAACACTTATCACGCCTTTTGGTACCACAACGAGGCTAAATATCACAACCACAACTAGGGTACAGCTCTTTGGACCAACGACAAGGCTCCCTAATCCATAAAAAAACAAATTACATCACATAGTAAGCTTCACACATGCCTATCACCTTCATCGCAGCACTCCCTTCACTGTAAACTATGGCCATTGACTGCCACTCAAAGGTAAACAACTTAACATACAACCTTTTTCAAGTGTAAAATCATAAAGATTACCATGAACTTTCAGTTATACTCCAGAGCGTATTTTAAGTTAAGCTCAACAACTATAGAACACAACTTTAGAAATTACCGAGCTCAGGTCTAGACACAAACTTACATCTCAAATCCAAAATACTAATTGACATCTCAAACTCAATGTTAGGCTCGAAGGTTAATTTCCAAAGCACAGATGTACTTACTGCCATTCTTACAAGAAGAGAAAGAAAAAAAAACGTCAAACAAAAAGGTAAACAAATTATTTACTTACCCCCTACACAAGTTACTTGATTTTCTGTGTATATGTTGTTCAATAACAATCTCACTAGCGCATCCAGCAGAATCCACCAACTGTGACGCGGCAAGGAAACTAAGTTGTAGTAGTATCGAATTGATTTAGTAGATGTTCATGGCACGTGAACAAGTGGTAGTAATTCAAATAATAGCCGCCGAAAATTTTAATGTGGTTTGTTTTTTCTCCCGATGTTCAAATTCATCAAAGCTAGATTACACCAAAGTTACCGATCGGCACATAAATTTGGAACAAAAGTAATTTACGGCCTAACTTGCGGCTACACTCTCCAGGGAGAACACACGCCCCGCCATTGTTACCCAACTCAAAACAAGGGTAAGACTAAGACATGATTAAAAATAAGTTTTCAAAATTAAGTCCAAAATGTTTCAACATCACTCCACTCCTGGTCCTTCACTGCCGCTTCGTCCTCCATCCCGAAACGCCCCTTTCAGTACTTCCCACACAAAAGCAAAATCCGCCCCTCGACAAACGTGACCTACACGCCGCGAGTCTGAGTAGTAAGACCACACTGACGCCAACTACCGTTGGTTCTCCCTGCTAGTGCGCCTAGCGGCCACCCACTGAACCAACACTTACAACTAACTAAAATAAACTAAATTAAATAATACAATAGATAACAAGTACAAATAATCACAATGCTAATAAAGTATTGTCCAGTGACATATTCGTTTCTTTAAATAACGTCCAATTCAATAAACTTAGCATAAAAATATTTAAAAGACAGTAGTTCATTGGCTGCCGCCATCTTGTGCGCGGGAATAGCACTGTCTCTCTCACTCATTCCCGGGCAACGGCCGAGTCGTAACGGAAAACTACTAGGTCTAAAAATAAACTGGAAGCACACCTGGCCGTTGTTTAAGCTACCCAACAATGTACCCAAACGTGAATTACAAAACAATAACAGTTAACCTGCAAATGATAATATTAAATTTAAATTAAAACACAAAGTTGCCTCAGCCTAAACGAACCAAATTAATTACATATAAAATTTACCAATTTCAAACTGATACAGATAAAGCCAAACAACTGTCAACAATACCTCAAAGTAATTATATAGATAATAGCAAAATCCAGTAAGTCAAACATAAGGAAATAATAAAATAAAAACAAGACATGAAATAATAAAGGCCTAAGTGGTGGGTGGACCGCCTCACAACCCCCCACTTGACATGCAGAGGTTGTCCCCACAATCCTCTGTGTGTCAAGTACAGAGTACAGACCTGCAGGTTATTACAAACACAATTGACAAAAATACATTTAGAATAACTGAAGAACATCACATTACAGCAGCAAACAATTCAACAGCAAAGCACGTAGCATAGAAACGTCATTAAAATCACCAAAAAACAGAATCATTACAGTTAGCACAATAAAGGTATACAGAACAGCAGCAAACCTTGCACTCCACAATTTACAATATGAACAATTTCCAAAACACCCTTCAAAAGAAAAGAAAACAACGAAAATTACATTACAACTGAAACAATTAATTACATCCATAATAATTTACCAGGTACTCTTATCAAATTTTCAAAAATACACAACTGCACTGCCAGGAATTTCCAAAACAAACATCACCACAACTCATATAAAACTTACTGTGTGTACATGTCGGCAAATAAAACTGAGTACAAAGCAAAAATCCAAACAACCAAACGCAATAAAACAATATTACTTCAAAATCCTCTAACTCGACATCAATCAGCATCTAAAGCAAATCACAAATCAAATATAATTAGCAAACACTTTACTCTATCATTTCATAAGTAAAAATTTACATCAGTAACAATCTGTGTTAGGTCATCTTGAACCTGGTTTTGAAACACACCAACTCTTCAACAATTTTAGAAAACCAGCACACTCTTTGGACAACGACGGAGTGGCAATCAAACACTATTGCATAAACTCAGGTGTACCCATTGGACGACGACGAGGCACCCGGCAAACAATACAAAACATATATGGCGCACCCTTTGGACCAATGACGGGGTGGCGTCCACACAACAAAATATCAATACTATATAATCAGGTATGCCTATTGGACGACGACGAGACATCCTGCTCAAAATTAAAAATCACCTCAATTACGTGTGCTCAAAACCAAAGAGCCAAATCATGGTCACTGAAAAGAAAGGTGACCTAAGTCAGAGCGTTACAGACAGTTAATTAAAATCAAACCTCATATCTCACTGAAAATATTAAAACTTAAAACTTTACTGTAAAATTTTTCACTAGAACAAACAACAATGTACTCAGTGCTAATAAACGTGTTACTTTGTGTGCAAATTACTAAACTTGAATCTCAGTTATGGTCCTGCCAACAACCACAACAAAGAGAAAAACCAAATACAAACACATCTGCAAAATAAAAATAATTACGTGTCAAAAGTGTACAAGTATGTTGTTTCAAAAGTGAGTTACTAACAGGCAGTAAAAATCACAGTTGCGGAATGCATGCTCTGACAATTCCCTTACGTCCAGTTGTGATCGGTTGTTACTGATAAAACAAAAAAGCCACATCAAACTCCTTAATTAACATTAAACAGAAAATTTCCAAAAATTCCCAAATTAAAGTTAGTACATAAAGTGACTGGGTGCACATCCCCAGTTTCAATTTTACTCCCTTTAAAACTGTGACTGCACTGCGAGGAAACAGCAACATACACATGACCACAAATCAAAACTACTAGTATTATGTGTACATGTAAGCCAAGACACTGAGTACACACAAATGACAAAGATAACCACAAAAATCATATTCCTCAAACAAAAAAATATTACTACTTTAAATTAGCCTTCACAAAAACACTACTAATTAATGCATTAAAACTCTCAACTTACAAATTACCGAAACTCACAAGAAAATCTCAAAACATACTGGATTAGCTCACCTCAAACTAAGAATTATCACCTACAAAAAGAACTTTAAAACACTTAAGTAAAATTAAGCACACCCTTTGGAACAACGACGAAGTGGCATAACACAATAAATAAAAAATCACATTCAGGCGTACCCTTTGGATCAACGACGAGGTACCCTGTACACCATAAAATGGAATAACGACGAAGTGGCATGTACACAACAAAATACTAATCAAATACTCAGGTATACCCATTGGACAACGACGAAGTATCCTGTACACATCACCATCATTACTCGAATTACAAAGCCAAAAACACGGCCACGGAATTCAGAGGTGACCTAAGCCAGGTAAGTAACTACCGATTAACTTAAAACCCTTTAACTCAAATTACACCATTCCAAATTAAAAATTCACAATGTACTCAGTGTCATTTAAAATATCCTTTCCAAATATTACTGTGTGTGTGCACAAGAGAAACTTAATACTCTGTTATGGCCCTGCCTGGCAACCACAACCACAGAGTGACAAAACAAATCAGTCCAAACTATTACATCTTGCAAAAACTGAAAGGCAGTAAAAACAACAAAAAATTGTGGCATGTGTGCATTAACCCTTCCTCGACAGCCAGGTAAGTACTGCTGTTACATATGACTAGGAAAAAACATCAAAAAACAAAAATACTCCCAAACACAAAATTACAAAGCAAAAACAAACCCTTCAATTTTGACATACTCTTGCAGACTAAATACCCTTTTAATTTTACCTTACCCCTGCACCATTCCTGCACCCCCCATTTATATGTGTCTCTCACCACACTCCATTCCTCGACATTCCTCTCCACTGACCAACAATCACTTTCCTGCCCATGATTTTGTCCCAACTGCATATTCCTTCTCCTAGCCTGTTCTGTCCGAATGTTGCTAATCCTATCTAATTCTTTCAAAATTTCCCTAAGTTGTCCCATTGTCGAAATTTCCTTACCTACCAGTGCCTCCTACACTGCCACCGGTGTCTGTGAATATACCAGAGTAACAACCTCCTCCTCACTGAGTGGTACATCATAGTGCCTGGATCTCTCGACTACTTTACTGAGGTGACCCTCCAACTGTTCTGCAACACACCTGCCCTGGTACAGCTCAGCTCGATCAATCCCTCGTATGCGTTCGTTCCAGTACTCCCCTAGAAATTCTTTCTCAAAATCACCGAAACCAAGTAGTTTGTCCTTTATTAAATTTAGCCAATTCCCACAGGCCCCAGTCAACGACCTCCTGGCCACTATTAGCCTCTCCTCCTCTGTGCAGTCAAACAGTGCAAAAAATTTGTGCAGCTTCGTTAAGTGCCCTTTTGGATGACATCTGTCCTGCCCTGAAAATTTGGGAATATCCTTATCACTATAAGGTTGACGTAGTCTCAAACTCCTGCATCCACCACTCACACCAGTGTCAATATCCTTACCCCTTACCCTCTGTAATTCCTGAATTTATCTTCTCTGCACGTCCAATTCAGTTTCAACTTTAAAAATTTCAGGTTCAACAGTTTGCAAAATTTCTCCCTTAACCTCAACAATCAGTGCACTCCTCACTTCCCCTTCCTCCTGCACTTTACTACTTACCCCTTTATGCTCCCTAGTCAAATTTGCAATCTCACCCTGATTGTAGGCTATCAATTTGCTAAATGTGCTCGCCTGTGCATCTAGCACACCCAGGTGCTCACTCTGTGCATCAACCTTACTTTCTACACCTTTAAGCTGACTGTCAACCCGTGTTTGCTCCAGACAGACTACCTCCAACCTACTCTCAACTTCTACCAACCTACTCGTGACACAATTCTCGAACTCCAACTGTTTTCCCTTGACAGTTTCTAACTCACCCTTAAGTTCAGCCCTATATTCTACTAGTTAAGCTTCAATACGATTAAATTTTGTTTCGAATTCACCTACTAAACTTTTCGTCTGTGCTTCTAACAAGCCCTGAAACATAAAGGCCAGACCCTGCTCCTTCCTTGCAGCTGAAGGAGGTTCAGTGCTGGGCCCCATGACATTATAACCTATTAATGGTGAGTGTGGACTACAACTGTCATCTGTACTTTCTGACTCAGAAGCAATGCTACCCTCTGTGGGTACAGACACACTACCTTGATCTGCAATTTCAGACTCCTTACTAGACATA
The DNA here is from genome assembly GCA_003012365.1 of Medauroidea extradentata. NCBI lineage: Eukaryota > Metazoa > Arthropoda > Insecta > Phasmatodea > Phasmatidae > Medauroidea > Medauroidea extradentata. Next base: position 9,608 of record PNEQ01090659.1, read on the forward strand.
ACTCTCGTCACTACAGGGGACATTATTACACAATGATACACAACACAACACAAATCAAAATATCTTCAACACTCAACAAAGACATGGGCGTCCCCGTAGCACGAAAAACGGGCGAAACACAGATGAAAACATACCTCAGCTCTTGCACATGCCCTAACACACCTCACTGTACTGATGTGACTGCCGCCCCTTGTTACTGTCGCTGATCTGACCTGCCGCTGCCCTGGCACTGCCGATTGGTGTCCTGTCGCTTAGCTTCGCTGCTGACACGGCACAGCAGTTGAGCAGCTGCTGATAAGGACTGGCGTGGACGTGGCGCAGCTGGTGAGTTCCATGATGATGTTGCCCTTGCGCTTACAAGCCCTTGAAGTACTTAATTACCTTCATCCTGGTCACGGCACCAGAAATGGGACAGGTCAGGTGAACATTAATGAAGATAACTTTACCGTCGTTGTTGACCAAACATCTTGGTCACGGCACCAGAAATGTGACACGGCGAGGAAACTAAGTTGTAGTAGTATTGAATTGATTTAGTAGATGTTCATGGCACGTGAACAAGTGGTAGTAATTCAAATAAAAGCCGCCGAAAATTTTAATGTGGTTTGTTTATTCTCCCGATGTTCAAATTCAACAAAGCTAGATTACACCAAAGTTACCGATCGGCACATAAATTTCGAACAAAAGTAATTTACTGCCTAACTTGCGGCTACACTCTCCAGGGAGAACACACGCCCCGCCATTGTTACCCAACTCAAAACAAGGGTAAGACTAAGACATGATTAAAAATAAGTTTTCAAAATTAAGTCCAAAAAGTTTCAACATCGCTCCACTCCCGCCTCACACAACCAACACTACCATTTTGCTGGATGTGCTTCATTGACATGACATCTTTATGATCTGTACCTCCACAGAAGATACCCTTACCAGCTTCCTAGATGACCTGAACTCCCACAGTATGCTCAATTTCACCTGGTCGTACTCGCAGTCTCACGCAGTATTCCTGGATGTGGTACTCATCCTCCACAATGGCCTGATTCAAACCTCGGTTCACACCAAACCCTCTAACAGTCTGCAATACCTTCATTTCAAAAGCTATCATCCGTTCCTTGCTAAAAAAAATCCCTACCATACAGCCTTGCCACTAGAGCCAAATGAATATGTTCCAGTGAGGAGGACCTTAACAGACAGTGTGACCATATAGCTCAGGCATTCTGTGACACAGGATACCCGAAACAACTGGTCCACAACCAAATCCAACTAGCCATATCTGGTAAGGAGACTCCTACCAAGACCAGCAGCACTGATATACCTCTAGTGGTATTCTATCATGAAGGTCTGAACAAACTCAAAGCCATCCTCAACTCTGGTCACAAAATCTTAACATCTTCACCTCTCACTCAGAACCTATTTTCCAAAGTCCCTAGACTGGTCTTGAAACGCCCTCCGAAACAAACTTGTTCGCCCCAATCTACCATGTAGTCCAATAGTCAATACACCCACCAATACCAAGGGGTCATATCTGTGCAATAGCCCACGCTGCGGCACTTGTGCCATACACCAACCAGCCACGTCTTTCAATAGCAGACTCACTAACCAAACCTACCCCATCCTGGGCAGCTACAACTGTGCCACAGAGAACCTCATCTACCAACTACAGTGTAAACATTTCTCTTCTGAGTACATTGATCTCACTACTAACACCCTCAGGCAGCGGATGAATGGCCACAGGGCCGACACCAAAAAGGCCCTAACTGGTACCACTGTGGACTCACTAGACAAGCCAGTTGCAGCTCATGCAGCATCACACAATCTAGATTTTGATTCCTGCTACACAACCAGAGTGGTGAAAGCCTTAACACCGTCCATCAATAATGCAGAACTAAGGCGATAGGAACTGGCCCACCAATACATAACAAAATCCAGACAGCCACCTGGCCTCAACCTCCAATAACCACAATTCATTTTCAAATCTGCTCCCTACCTCTAGTTCACTTCTTGGCCACTAGGTTAACCAATTACTGTCCACCATATTGCAGTACAGTGTCTTCTCTTTGCCCGACGAAGCCGTATGTGGCGAAACGTAGTGATTCGCGCTTTTGCGCAAAATGTGTCGTCCTATTCGTGTGTGTAACTGTCATCCTCTATGATACTCTGCGAGTACATGTTTCTATCTAATTTTAAGATGTAAATAGTTGCCTAGCGGTCTTTGTTTCCCTATATCAGATATAATAATTGGGGACAAATGGTGCGCAACAGCGGAACTACTTTCGCGGCGCAATACCGAAAAGCGTTCATTGTTTTCAGGTATTGGTGTCAGGAAATGTGCTTGCTTTCTTTACTTCTACAAAATAATTTTCTACTGTTCTCAAGATTATAACACGTCCACATTTATCATCTGTAGTTATTGTCAACAGTGACGAATTATCTCGGACACTGCATCTCGTCTTCACAAAGCAAGAAAGATAGATCACCTCCTCTCTGTAAACATTTCATGTTGAGTACCGAGTGGTCATACGGGCAGCAGAAGCAACTGCCAAGCAGCAGATAAACTCGTACTTAGTAGCGAGGTTCAATCTTCTTTTTCTTCTCATCGTGTAAAAAAATAACAAAAAATCAGTGTTTGAAATGTTACGTAGGTCGTTTGTAATCTAAGGTTGTAACAAACGCTTGTAATTAAAATTTGTAAATAAAAATCATAATTATGAATTGTAGTTGTTATAAAAAAACCAAAGCAGAAAATACAAGTTGAAACTACAATGATCATCATGAATGACTGTATAAAGAGGGAATCTTGTCGCATATATGACACTATTTTATTCTGAGAGAAACTCGCTTGCTTGGGGTAGGTGAAGGGTTGTTTTTTCAAGCCAAAAGAACGTGTCGGAGCCACCCCAGCAGCCGAATGATTAACAGTAAAAGAAAAGGGACGAGAGAGTGCCAGCTGGGGGTTGTGTAGCTACCGCAGATAACAAAAGTGTGCTTCACACTGTCGCGAAACTCGCTGCAAGCCTGCTTCACATAATGTCGCAGAACTTGTTTTTTTTTTTTTATATATATATAAAATCACTATTTTTAATGCGTAATTGTGATTTTTTATCGGTTTCTCGAAATGGCCTCGTTATAACAGAGTTCTCGCTATTATGAGATTCTACTGTACATTGGTGAGTTTATAATGTTTTCTAGTTAAACTTAAATAAAAAAAAAATACGTAACTGAAACCTAAGGTAAAATTTAAAACTTATGTATGTACAGTAGAACCCTGTTATAACGTTTTTCAAGGGACCTGTGGAAAAAAGTGTTATATGCAGGAAAATGTTATAAGCAGGAATCAATATTTTTACACCAGTAAAAGGATATTACACAAAAGTAACTTAAAATTTGATAGTTCATGTACAGTAAATAAGCCTATAATGAGATTGAATGAGGCTATAGTTACTGTGCTATCAGAAACATGATGAATACATACTTTGTGTGTTTAATAGAGGCTCTCCCACTTGTCTTCTGTAGGTTCATGATTGTCATCTTTAGGATCACAGTCTCTAATATCACTGTACAGTACACTTATGATACATTCCAGACATTAATTAGTTTTTTACAGATATTTTTAGTCTACATCTTAGTAAATTTACTAAAAATAGTAGAGTTAAGAATAATTTTACCAGAGTTTTGGTTAATGTCTGAGAAAGAAAGTGATGTTATATGCAGGAAATGAAAATACCAGTGTTGTTATAAGCAGGAAATGAAACCATTATGCTTTATGTAAAAATGGTGGGACCAAATAAAGGTGATGTTATATGCAGGAAAATGTTATATCCAGAAATGTTATAACAGGGTTCTACTGTATTAATTTGAATGTATTTAATGGTTTGTATAGGTCTACTTAAAACAGTTTTCCAAACATACTTCTTCGAATAAGTAATGCAGATTATTGTAATGTTTTATTACTTTCAATTACATAGTTTGGAATTCATTGTTAATTTTATTTAGTTGTTATTCTAGTACACATGATGTTATGTAAATAGTTAGGTAATTGTTTTGTGTTTTAAAAAATTTTTATTATATTTTTTTATTTACAGATCCAAGAGAAATTGTTGTTGATGGCCAACGGGTATGATTGCAAGAAAAGAAAACAGACTTTACTATGTTATGTGTGCTTTTTTTATGTTTATAAACAAAATAATTTTTTATTGCTATCTTCTCGAGTTACCTATCTTTACGAGTGTATTTATAACTTTATTTTTTTACTCCTTTATAAAACTTTTAATGTTTTTTGTGAAATTGTGCTTCTTAATATTGTTGTTTCATAACAGTTAATTTTTATTGCAGTTAACTGGTCAGTGTCATAAATAATTTTGACATATTCAGTCAGTTCCACAGTGGCGACAACACACTATAGGCCTTATCTGGTCACTGTTTTTTGCATAACAGTCACTTCCCCAAACACTAAATACAAGATGAAAATATGTTTGTGTATGCAAATTGTAAGGTATGGAATAGTGTAGTCAGTTTTTTATTAACTTAATTTATGTTTTTTAATAGTGATGGGTCCATATCAATTCTTGAATTCGGTTCCCGTTCTCCTTGGATTCCGGTTCCTTCAGTTCTAGAGTAAAAACGAAGCTTTTACATGCAAACAAAATGCAAAACCTGCACAAAAATTACACAAATAATAAAATCATTTTATCACCTCAAATAATTTAGTTTTAGAGATGTCAGTGACAAATTGTGTTGTCCTGAGGTCAGTTTACTAGGGTACTTAATTTGTTTTTCTGGAACAATTAACTACAAAGGTCACAACTATTGATATCTTAAAATCTCAGGTAAAAGGTGGTTTTATGAACTTCGTATATTTTTATTTCTTTCTGTAAAATGGCAATAACCGAGAATGTGTATTATTTAGAAAGAACAGACAGGATTAAAAAGTTATAAACACTTCAGAACCTCTTAGAGCCTATTTATAATATACCAAAACATCAATCTCTGCATTTATAAAGAAAAATAGGCCTACATTACTAAATTTTGTGTATTTAGTATGTTTAATTAGTAGGCATAATGGAAACATCGGTGAGTTGGTGACTGTGATCTCACAAACATGACAGATAGAGATGTCTGTCCGGACCTGCAAATCTCCAATGGCAGCGCAGGTGATGACGTAGTGACGTCTAAATAAATAGGCCTAAACTGGGATACAGAACATGCTGAAGATAATGTGGCAATATACGATATGTTGTACTGTGAATACCCATTGCCTGATACTTCATATAGTATAGTATTTCTGAAAATTGAATTGTGCATTTCTTTTTTTTAGCACATTTGAGTTGTTCATGGAGTAAACACGCATGTCGTGTACAGTATGTTTGTACATTAATGTGTGCTTGATTACGACATGCTGAAAGTGATTAGGAAATGTAGTACCTTTTAAAAACAAGTAAAAATAATTTTTTCCAAACACCTCTTACTGTAACTGTGACAATTAATTGTGTTGTGTTGTGAAACTTAACCTATAAGAAACACAGCCTTTCAGCACCGATGTTTTGTAAACTGAAAATGGTTCCTTTCCCAAAAGCGTAAAACCGAGGAAGGGAAGAATGGAATTGACCCATCCCTATTTTTTAATAATTATTTCCCAAGCAATGATTTACAGACTACACATATGCATTCAAGAGTATCATAATTGTTGGTGCATAGTTGCTGTCTTGTTCATACCTTCTGCCTGTGAAGTGAAGAGATTTTGGTCAACACTTAACATCTAGGTCTTTAACACTGGTGAGGGGTGACATGATGTGCGTATGGAGCAGCTCTGGAATGGAATGGGGGAAACGGAAGATCCCTGAGAACACCTACCTACCAGTGGCATCATCTGGCACAATTCCCACATGTGAAAATCCAGGGACCAATCCCACTGGGAATCAAACCCGGATCACCGTGGCGGGAGACGAGTGCTTTAGCCACTGCATCAACCACGGTTCCTTCTTCCTGTTAACATACAGTTGTTTTATGGTTATTTTGTATTTCTGTACAATTGTGATGCCATTAGAATTGTTAAAAATTTTTTCTTCGGTTGTGTTTATATGTTTTACAGAACATGCTATACCGGATGTTCACAAAATATGCAGACAAATCCCTTGCAAAAAAACCAGGCACAAACAAAAAGGTAACTTAATGCCTAAAATACTTCAGACAACTCCCTAAACTGTCATGTTGTTTGCAGTGTGCCAGGCTGTCTTTTTATTCAGTAGTGTACCACCCTTCAGATTTATGTTTAGCTCAATGTTACCCAAGTGCTTGCATTTTAGATTTACGTGAGGAATCACCTGCCATAGATTATCTGAATTTTTGTGATAATGTATTTCGCATACTTAATTCATAAGGTGCAATAACACTTTTTAATCAGACGTTAAAACATTTCTATCAGTTTAAAAAATTACTGTTTTGTTCTTGTGCTGCCATAATTTTACACATTTGTGTTTATACTTTTATATTTCTTTCAATGTTTCTTGCAATGGGACTAAATAATGTACTACTGTTGTGGACGTACACCATTGCAATATAATGTCGTCTCAGAAATATAATGATTAAAAAAAAAAAGTGAGAAAATAAGCAGGTTTGGCTGTAGTCAGTACATCCATAAACCAAAACAACTGAACATGAAATATTCCGCAAGGAATTAGCCAACAACAAATAAAGAAAATAAAAATAAACAGTTATTTTTCGATGATAGTTTTTTGAAGACTACAGTAATTCTGTTTTATTTTGCTTTACTTGTTGACGACTAATTCCTTACAGAATATTTCATGTTCTATTGGTTTATGGATGTGTTGACTACAACCAAACCAGGCTTGTTTTTTTTTTTTTTTCATATTAGATTTCTGGGACAACGTAATGCAATGGTGTATGTCCTCAAAAGTAAAGTATGTTGATACTTTTGGTACCCATTCTGAGATTAGCATTCATGTACCATTGTTTCTGTAATCTGTTTTGGGGGACTTAAGAGGCCTGTGTTCTGGATGTAATTTTCTGCGTGTGGGGTATGGAGACGGGAGCTATGAGAACCAGACTGCTACACTCTAGCATCCCTTTGCCTCTATTCACAGTGCACTAAACTGGTGTATGTTCTTTCATAATTATCTTTATCCTATGATACTTTACATGGCGACTCTACAATTTTATTTACTGTTAGTACAGTATGTATGTACTGTATTTACCCAAATTGAAGAAAATGTTTTTTTGACAGTAAATGGATTATAAAAATAGGGGGTTGTCTAAAATTTGTAGTAGTCTTAGTTTCGTGATCATTTGTACAATAACGCCATTCCTGAAAAAAAAAATCGCTACAATGAAAATTAAATTTCAAAATAACAAAATCATGCATGAAAATAATTAATTTCAAAATACTGTACATGTATCTACAGTATTATTTATAAACAGGTATAAACTTGCACTATTTGTAACATCTTGCAGATGCAGAAGCCATGTGTAATGTTTACTACACATACCATAGAACAGATGTTGAAAATATATACCTAACAGTATGTGACCATAGGATAGTGAATAGAGGACCATCTTACAAAACACAACCCTTGGAAGTGTTTTGGCTGGTTACCGGTGGGCACAGTTTGAATTGTGCGACGTTATGCCTTTCACTATGGATTCTGAGGAACTGTGTACTTGTTACCGTATATACTTGTGTATAGTGCGCACCAAGATTTTTGCATCAAGTTACAGGGAAAAAAATTTTTAGTGCCTCCCTAGTATGTGAAAAAAAAAAAAAACAGGGGAGGATGAGTTGTGAAACAGCAGGAGGGATGCTATGATGGAAGGGTCAAGAAAGGAGGGGGGGAGAAAGAAACCATAGCTGGCAACATGTAAAAGAGAGAGGAAAGATAACATTCACACTAGCGAGCCAGGAGAGGTGGGTGGCATGGATTGTCTCTGCCAAGATCACTTGCTGTCTGCCATCCCTCACCACGCTCCTGTGTGCCTTGCCTTGCTCTGCTGTTAGGCCAGGAATCAAAGGTTTTAACCTCCAAAAAATTTGTCCAAAGCTGAATTTTGGCTCACTTACACAGTCAAGCATGCTTAATAACATATCAAAACTTTACCGCTCAAATCCATGTGCGTCACATCGAAATCGTGCAACAAAGTCATAAGTGACGCGTTAGTGCAGCGTTATACTAAACTGCTGCCATGAGGCGTAACTTTTACCGTACAATTAAAACAAATAGTTCAAAATATTCTAGAAACTCTGTTCTACGTAAATATGTTAAGAAATACGTAAAAATGTTAAGTTAACTATACACCGTAAAACAACGAAGTGAAGGTATGTATTATTTTATCAATGTTGTGGAAATTCGACAACGATTATCAGCAAACCTAAACGTCTACGTCAAAAACATGCCTAGTATATTTTGTTGCCCATTCTTTCAGCTTTCTATTGGTATGTCAATGAGCAAGTTAGCGTATTTCGTTGGATCACTAGAGCAGTTCGAGCGTCGCAGTGTACCAGGTTCGGCGCGGTGGACAGGTCAAACTACTGCTACATTCCACTTCCCTCTGCTCGTTCTCGACATCATTGACACTTAAATTTATGGTCAGGATGGGTTCTCGATTTGTTTTAAATACTGCCTACAATTCATAAAATAATTTTGCCATTTTTAAATTACTGATTTGTAGTGATAATTAGCAACATTTTTTATCATAGTTCTATTATAAATACATAAAACGTTACATTAAGTCACAAACTGCTAGGCCAAGCATAAAAATTCTACGAAAATAACTAAAACACAGTTTACCACACAAAATGAGAAAGAAGTAAGGACTATATAACTGCAAAAAATACAATTATCACTGACATTTTAAAATATGCTGAAAGTCCCTAGGTAGTTTAGTGTTGTATTTTCATGTACTGAATGAAATATTGTTCGTAAACGGCAAAACCTGTGAAACGTGCATTGATAAACTGCCGTGTGTGACCTATTTGGTCGAAATATTGACATAGATCTACAGTGTGACTGACGGATACGCTGTCAATCTTTGAATTTACAGTAATGGAGAAGACAGTGTTCATTGAGTGCGCTGCCTACCAGAGTCGTGGCATGAGCAAGGATAGTGATTTACAAGTTAAATTATGTTCGGCGGTGCTATCATTTTTATTGATATTGCTATCGGACAGAAATAATTTCTTCATTTAGAAGAGGAGAATATTGCTATAGAAATAAAATTACAGGAAAATATTTACGAAACGTTTTCGAGTACTTACATAGTATTTTTAAAAGCTCTAAAAAATTTTGTAGCAGCGTGGGGCTTACTGAAAATGGTGAGATGTACTTAGTTTAGACAAGTACCGAGCCACGTAGAATACTAATTAACATGTAGCTTATATCACTATCCTTGCTCGCGTCACAGCTCTGAGTTAGGAGCGCCCTAATGCTGGAAGTTTATTTTCAGAGAATCCTGTGAACACTTGTATTTCAATTTACTTAAAATAATTTTTATCGGATCACATGCATCATATTAAATGACCAAGAGCTACTTGAATAAGGAAATGGGCACGAAACGATCTTGAATGTGCATGTCCTGAGATCACAGATGTGACAGATGCTGAAGCAAATTACTGCCTGAGACTGTGTGTCCCACTGATTCCTTCAAGGACATCAAAATATGGAAGCCTCCATGTCGCAGTCGCATTGGCTAGTTCTCCAGAAATATTGCATGTAATAATATCAACCACCTTAATTTTAAAGAGGTTTATTAAACATTACAAAGTGCCAAACTGACCATGTTTCCTTACTATTTAGG
>PNEQ01090660.1:0-66045 GCA_003012365.1 Medauroidea extradentata
ATTCTTGTTATTTCTTTTATTTTCTGTTTGTTCCTTGCTTTTATCTGACCAGATTCCAGTTTTGGAATTTCATGTTGTGTATGTATCCTGATGACTAAAGCATACTCTGCTTATTTATGTTTTCTTGTATTATTTTTTTAGTTTCCTTTTAACAGTCATATATTTCGCAATGGAGTATGTCCAAGTAAATAAATCCAGTTATATGCTGCTATTGTTGTAGGTTTAGGATTTGTTTAGAGGAACTCGTGCCACGGTTTGATGGCAGGCACAAGTAAGACTATTGGAAATAAAGATACTGTACTTGTAACTAAGTGAGTGTTGATCTTACCACAGGGTCTGTGGAGTTAGGTTCCCGGCTGAGTTACGGATTGATTGGGAACATGTGTGGAATAAGTTGACGTTTTCAGCAGATTTTATCGTGTTGTACGTAGGCTTCTCCACCTTCACACACACACAGGAAGCGCATCACTCGGTGGACGTTCTATCTCCAAATGTGCGTTATGTGCGTTCTGGCCAGTAAACAAATTGTACTTAAACCAGAAAAGCTTATGAACTAAAGTTTAAACATTTATCAGTCAAGGCACTGCAATGAGAATGTCGTAGGTCATTAAACTGATCTAAATTCCCAAATACCAACAAATAAATATTAATGAGCAAAGAGTACAATGAGTAAATGAATAACCTTCAGAAATCTGTCACATTTTAAAATGTTTGTACTTTTACCATTATATTTTAGTTGTAAGCTTTTGTCACTTCAATCGATGAAAAATGTACAAAACTGGTTTGAATAAAAAAAATACTAAATAACCATACATATATATTTGTGTACTTTCAACAACTTTCTGTAAATGTCTAAATATTATTGTATAGTCTTACAAAAACAATTGGTGGTCTGAAGTCCAAATTATGCTAACTCCAAAATTTAAGAATTAGCAAGAAAGATTACATATTTTAGTGTGTATTTATTTCTGTCTGAAATATGTAACTAACCACAATAAAATTATTGTATTTTGATTAGAAAAAGTTTTAGATGGTTATAAATGCACACAATAAAGATATTACTTTTCATGCTATTTTTTAAATTTTGGATTTAGCATGGTTTGGAATTCAGGTCCCCAATTTGTAACTGACTTCAAAGCGTTTTATCTTACTGTGTATTGTTAGTGGGCAAGACGAGAAGTTAGCAGAAGCACTCACCTCAGGGTTGCAGTTCGGGTCGCAGCCAGAGTTCCAGAGCAGCAGCGTGACACGGTCAGCTCGCGCCTTGACCTTCTCGGCGACGTCGCAGATCTTGAGGCCCAGCACATCCTCGCCGTTCACCTCGAGCACACAGTCGCCCGACATGAGTCCAGCCGCCTCGGCCGCAGAGCCCCCTTCCACGCCGCTCACCCAGGGGTAGGGGTCCCACTTGCTACGTGTCAGGTGGAAGCCACAGCTGCCCGACGAGCCGTCGCGAGAAACCTCGCATGCCCGCACCGTGGGGCTGTAGTGCGGCGCCGAGTCGTCGGCGTCCCCGCACGGTGGCGTCCCCACCACCATCTTCAACTGCGCCCCGCCGACCCTCGGCTCGGGCAGCAACGTCCACGTGGGTTCCAGCAGTATCGCCGCACACACCTTGTCCGACACCTTCGACGTCAGCGGGCAGGCAGCAGCATCTGGCGTGAAGTCCTCTACCTCGTACTTGTCAACTGCAAAGACACAAACCTCAACTAACGCGAGAACTACGGAGCCGTTACAGTTGGTTCGCGGTTATCGGAAATCATACGTGACCCAGCAGGGAACGTAGCACCACAGATACTGTTGTCTCACCAACACTCACTTACTTTCAAGGACACTGTCTTTAGTTTTATTTCTAAGAGCCCTACTTGTGCCTGCCGTCCAACCAGAGGACAAGTTCCACTAAACTAGCCGTAAAACGACAGAAAAAGCAGCATGTAATCAACACTCTGGCCTAAGTAAGAACCGAAATCTTCCAATCCTGAAAGTTCACATTCGAACTATCCACACTTTGTAAGTTGTTCAACACACTGCTTACTTTCATAGTTCTTAGCGAGACGTCACTTTAGCTTCACGGGTAAACTACGTGAATATTAGTAATTTTGTATTTCAAGCACTAGCCGCGTTGAGGTGGTATGGAATTCACCATGTTTCGTCAAGCTATGCGATAGGTATATTCAAGGTTTAAATTCACCAGAGAATCAAAAAACTTGCATTGTTATTTTACTGTCCCATCCAGGGGAGCAGAATAACTGGTCAAAGCGACAATTGTGACCAGCCTCTGTGCATTAGGCGTACTTTTTCCCTCGAGAGTTCTAGGGCCTTCGGCACAACCAATCATAGAAGGTCTCTTACTCGCTGTTGTGTAGTTCAGTCAAATTACAACTGGATTTTTATTATCAAAATGTTTGAGCAATGTTACCTATTGTACATGATCATGCGCATAAAGATAACGCTTATGGACGGGACTGTAACATATAGCACGGAACATTTCCCAAGTTGCCATTGTGTGACTACCCTGATTTGTAAAATTGGGCGGCAACTCTGGTTCGCGAATGGTTTAGTACCACTTAGTTAACAGCCTACAGTTGTCTGTCCAGTCTGTAAGGCAACAGATTAAATTTCGTTTTGCACAGATATGCAAGTCTAGTTATAAAAACAATGCATTCAAACATACTCCCCACTTACAGTTAGAACTCCAGTCCATCCCGTCCGTGACAGGTGAACATGGCACTCAGTTAAATTTCATCTCTGAAGTTGCCTGTTGTATTAAGTGGAAAAATATAGGTGAACTCTTATCGCAACAAAGCTTGAACGCTTTTAAATTAAAAAAAGAGCAATAGTGGCGAAAGATTACAGTCTATACATAACAATGAATTCACTATTATTTTATGTATGCCTGATAGACACATCAACACGTTCCTATTAGGCTGTTCTCACTATACAGAAAAGTTAAATTTATATTTCACAAATTAAAACATGATTTACACTAATTTTAACTTGGCAACTTTTTATACGATCTAGTCAGTTAAAATATTAATTTCAAAGTGGCCGTTAAGGAGAGATTATTTGCGTATATATTCATAGATATGTGATATTTATTAATACATAAAACGTGCTATAATGACATTTATGTAATTTCTATTGTAAATAGAGTTAGTAAAATTATTGTGGTTAACATAATTTCGATGTTATTCCTACGAGCGCTAATAATAAAAAGCTTGCCTTTGCCAAAACACAACATTTGTTCGAATATGAGCCAATGCAAAGCATATTTACCACAAATAAAATTTAGTTTGAAGTGTAAGTTAAAAACTTTACTTTATTTACTTTGTGGGATATGTTTTCAACATACAGCATGTTAAAAAAAAAAAGCCAGCCACAACTAACCGTACCAAAAAATTAAATTGTACCATTTTAATGGTACCGTACAATGGGTATACTTTGCACCAGCATGTGTAACTTTGCACCACCAAAAAATACATTTTCTATGCTGATTGTTGAAAGGCAAGTGATTGTATTCTGTGGTATTAAATTATAATGTTTTAAACACCCAGCCGTAATGTGTCTTTATTTCACCAAACAACCTAGAAACAAATATTTTTGGTGGTGCAAAGTTACCCATGCTTGTGCAAAGTATACCCACATTTTGGTAACACAATTTTGTTAACAAAAAAAGATTTTCTTTGCTGCAAAGCTACTTTACATTGGCTCATATTCAAACGAAATGTGTGTTGTGGCCAAGAAAATATTTTAGAGTGCTTAATCAGTCAGCTCGACCTCTAAAGCGACCTCAAGCAACAAAGCTTATCTCGTGCCGCATGGAGTTGTGAAGTCCTTGCTATGCCTATCTGTTTGTTAGTCGCTTTAAAGGTCAGAAAACATAAATTTATGTACTCGAAGCCTTGCGAACTGCGAAAAGATATGCTTTCCTTCCATGTAAAATAATAAATATGAATATTTTTATTAAATATTCTGTCATTGCTAGGGAGATCTTCCATTATCAGTTAGCAAAACATCGGCTCCCATGTAAGTAAATATGATAAATACTTCAAAATATACAGCTACTTCAGTTAGGTGTCAATTATAATTACTCCTACTAACCACCAGTAGTAACCAGCTCATATTCAATTATAGCTGTTCAAAGCTGCTTTGAGACCATAGGTAATATTCTGTCTCTCATCCCGCACCAAAGCAAACACTTATTCTCACAATTAATAAAAAGAAAGTAGTTATGATGTAAGTAATCAGTGATTATAAAGTGAATAACTCCACTCATTTGTTGATAGGAGAAATATGAAACTTCATGTTTATATTAAAATAACGCACAGACATCAGAATAGTCTTGCACCTAACTTTCACTTATTTTAAATCAAAGACTGCATATTCTTCTGGCACAAGGCACAAAGTCCCAAGCTTATTAGTAGAGTACAGCACTGAAGGTGGTTGGAATTTCTGGAGCACGTTACTAAACATGGTGACAGAGAAATGCTTGCAGATAGGAGTCTCGAGGATGTTAAAACACGCCCCAACATACTTAAGCTAGTAGACGAGATAAACAGGGACAAGTTTATAAACATCATGAGTATTTAAGAGGCACTAGGCAGAGAAGGGCAACATCTGTCTCTATGTGACCACCAGTACACCGTGGTGATACCCGAGGTGCTAACCTAGCGTGCTAGACCATCATAACTGCTTCCCCACCCAGCCTGCTCGTGTCAACACAAGGTGAGACCACGGGGTGCTGACGGTCTATCTTTATGTGTGACCAAATTGAACGTCGCCATATTGCAGCCCGTAACATGTGATGCCCTATACCAAATTTTTTTGTTGAAACAAAATCGTTACCCACGCCCTTGCTAAAGTACACAATTCCCTATCTTGGCCTGCAATATATCAGTGTTCAGTTTGGTCACGTAACAAAAGAGCAGCGTAACAGTCTAGTTATTTTATAACGTCTTTGGGTGAGACACGTCAAACGATAATTATACATTAGCTGGACATTTTTTAACCCCCGACGCAAAAAGAGTGGTTTTATAAGTTTAATGTGTGTATCTGTCTGTGTGTCTGTCTCTGACATTGTAGCTCCTAAACAGTTGAACGTATTTTGATTTAGTTGTATTTTTGTTTGAAAAATTACTTGATAGAGAGTGTTCTTAGTTACAATTCAAGAAAATCTGTTCAGCTGTTTGAACATCATCAGCTCTCTTATAGTTGTTGAAGGGACGTGAGCAACATGTTTATAAAAATGTTTATTTAATATCTGCTTGTTTGGCTGCTTTGGTCAAAGAGTATTAGTAATAATTCCTATACGAGCAACCGTTAAAGCAACTGAAGTGTCCAATCTAACATTATATATTTTATAATCTATAACTTTTGGTTTAAATAACAAGAGCCATATTCATAATAGAATCGCTTCTAATGTTGCAGAAGCAATATAAAATACAATATAAAGTAACAATTTCGAATCCGCGGCAGTATTTAATTGACTCAACTGTTGTCATCACCTGGATGAATGTTTTCAATTAATGTAAATAAATATTTAATGTGGAGAGAAGAAGAAATAGACCAGACGAGACACGAAATAGAGCACTGCAATAGAGCAGGTATGGGAAGCTATAATAAACCCCGGAATCGTTCCCGGATCGCCATGATGGAGGTTCATTAATCTGACCGCCACACGGCCGCGGCCACAATAAGAAATAAAAAAAATATATAGCTTTTAAGTTGCGCTGTCATGGATTTACATAGTATCCTAATAACCGGGCTTTTATATGTTTGGCGAGGTCCTTGGTTACTTAGTCGATACTCACCAATTGAGTCACACAAACCTCGACTCATAAGTACGCCATCTTACCATGCATGGCCAAAGAATGTATAAAGAAGGCCTTGAGCTTCTGTCTGTTGAAAGTGACGCAATACACACAGTCAAGGACAATAGCGAGCACGACTCCAACTATGAACTTTAACAGTCTGATTAGACGTTGAGACAGCGTGGAGAGAAAATAACACTACTGACTTTCTGAAAAACAAACATGCAGGCAAATCTGTATTCCTGGTAAACACCCACAACTTTATGTCAATCGGTTGATTGACGATTCCACCAGACTCCTTAAATAAAAAATTACAAGCGTATTTTTACATAAAGTTTCGTATAATTCCTGTCGTAAGGCAGTCAACACGTGAATAAAACGTGAAAGCATCGAAAATGAAGTTTACAAATTTCATTATCGTTAAGTTAGAATCTGCTCGATTATCTTAAACGTACCTTCGGCGCAAACATGCGCAATGAAATAGAATAATTTAAAAGCAATCAAACTGCTAAATTTTTCGTACTGAATATGTTTGACGGATACGCAAAATCTCTCATTTTCAACAATTTTAATAAGTTGAAAGACGTTGTGAAAATAATTTAAGATAAACCAGGTTGGCATTGATATTCATTAACTGGTAAAAATAATTCGAAATTAGATAATAAATACTTTGACTCAGCCTAAATCAGCAGGGAATACCACTTGGTTCTACACAAGTTATTCAAATTACAATAAAATATATACATACTGTAGAATTGTTTTACATAACAATCTTATAAACTTATGTTTTCAAACCGGATATATAAATAATTTATATGCTGTGTTTGCACACAGTGAAAACTAGCGACGATAACAATTTAAAACTACTAAATTACCACCAAAAAATTAGGTGGCCGCTCAGTTGGCAGCAGCTAAAGGAAGGACAACAGTGCACACCAACTTTTCAGCACTGTATATTTACCTTCTCATTGCTATTTTTACATTATAACTAAAAATTCTACAACATGCATTTTTACTGTGTTAAATAGTAGGTACTATGTTTACACTATGCCATTTGCTAGAAAATTTCAAACTTTGTTTCATTTCTTATCTTCCAGCAAATTTCAGAGAGTAAAAAAATTTTGCGATTATGTATTAGCAATCAAAATAGGTAGCATTTATACTAAAAATGGACCAAAAATGGCAATGGAACTTTGAAAAGCTAGAGTAATTGAAAGTTGATAAATGAATTGATTGAGAATAAGCAACTAGGTGTGTTTGTATTCTGTGTATGTTTACACATGTGCACAAATACATATGTGTTTATGTACGTATGTTTATATACGCATACATGTATACGGACAACCAGACCCAAGTTCTAAATAATAAAACCTAAATCGCCTTTTTACCTTTCCACGTAAGGGCTATATGCTGTACGATCCGGGTTCGGTTCCCGGCGGGATCGGTCCCCGGATTTTCGCATGTGGGAATCGTGCCAGGCGATGTCACTGGTCGGCGGGTTTTCTCGGAGATCTCCCGTTTCCCCCTCCCATTCATTCCGGCGATGCTCCATAATCACATAATGTCACCTCTCACCAGCGCTAAAGACCTTGATGTTAAGTGCTGAGCGAAATTTCTTCACTCACTCATTCACTATACGTATATTGTATTGTTTTCTGATTGACACTACATACTACATATACATAGTTAAGGGTGCTGCCTAGCTCGCAGCTCTGGCGCGAGCAAGTGTAAAGATTGGGGCTCAGTCACCTGTGGACCTACACATACGCCACCAGCGATATTTTTTATTCACCTCTGCGTGGCCCTCATTGATAAAGGATATTTTAGCGTATTTTAAATACCTTGAAAAACTATGAAAAAAAAAAGCACTATCAACCACCACTCTAAAACATACATCATGTATTTTTGTTCCCTAATTTCTTATTCGTTTTTTAGGTGGTCGCGATAAAGTGAGAAATTTTGAATACCGTACTGTAAAAGAAAAGGTAAAAAATATAATTTACAGGGGCTTCAAGCGTTAAATTTTGAGTACGGTACAATCTTAGAAACTTTGGCTATTACCTAAGTAGCTTTGCTCTTATTAAAAAAGTGGCAGGAATCTATCAATTGACTGGAAGAAAAAAAAAAGTAATTAGAGCTTCAAAAGTGCTTGCTTTATCCAGGAACACCTAGCATTATTCTCTTTTAAATCCATAAAATGGTTCATGTACAAAAGTGGTGACATATAAAATGACTGAGCCCCACGGAATACAAATTAAGGTGTATGGAAAGGTACGACGTCGAGCGGACGTTTGGAATACTCAATCGTAAAAATTCGGTGAAATTTTTTTTTTTTTTTTTTGCTTAGTAGATATTTTATCAGCGGACGTTTAATTATACAGCACTATGCGGTAGTGTGCTTTACTTTCGAGTAAAAAATTAAAAACTGTTTTTAGAAAAATGACGGCTTGAAACCACAAAATATACGAAAATAGACAACTGTCATTTTTATAGTTTTTAATATGATAATATCTAGACCTCTATAGTAACATAATTTCAAAAATACTCTAGTTTTCATTTGAAAATAATTTTACTATCCAAAAATATTTGCGCGAGAGGTTTACTGATGTAAAATTTACTCGAACGTAAAGCATACTACTGCATAGTGCTACATAAATAAACGTCCGCTGATAAAATATCTACTCGGCAAAAAAATCTCATCGAATTTTGATGAGTAATTAAGATATTATTGACGATTGAGTACATATTCTAGTCGTCCGCTCGACATCGTATCTTTTCATACACCTGGGTGTTCAAGTGCGATGAAATCATAATTTTATATTTTAATGAAATGTTGTTAATTTTGTAGTCGATACTTGTGAGAACATTTTACTCTTTCGAAAGAATTTTAGCTCTCATAGTTATCTCGTAACGGGGTGTCAAAGACAAAATAGGCTTGTTATACTGTCATGCTAAAAGAGAAAATCAACTGACCTACTTAAACAAAATAATTCACTGTGAATTTTCATCCCATGAGCTATGTAATAAAACTTAAAAAAAGAAAACATTACGTAGTATTTTTAATTAAAGAAAATCGCAAAATTACAGAAAAAAGTTGTAAATTATGCAATTTTTTTTAAATACAAGAACAGTTAGCTGTATTTTTTCAAATGTTTTATTTCGTAGCCCATACTATGTTATTTCACTGTGAATTATTTCACGTACGTAAGTCCATTGATTTCCACTATTTGCATGGCAGCAGAACATGCGAATTTTGACTTTGACGCACCGTTATGAGAAAACTACGCCAGCTAAAATTGTTTCGTAAGAGGAAAGTACACTCACAAGTATCGTCTACAAAACTAACACTTTTCCATATAAATATAAAATTATGACTTTGTCGCACTTCAACACCTTTAAACGTAAATTCCTATCTTTGCTGAGACCACGGCTCTCAGTGCGAGAACATGCGGGCAGTAGGCCTACTTACTCGCCTGTCCCATGGGTGCGAGATGTGTTGCCTGACTGGAGCAGCCTGACGGATGTTGTACAAGGCTGCGGGTCTCTCTATAGCTGTCTCTGTCTACCCCACAGGGCGACCCGCTCCCGGCCGATACGACGGAGGAACTGGCGACGACGCGATGAGTGTGTGAGCCCCGGCGTCTGTGGACTTCCGACGCAACGGGCGCCCCCGCATTCACGGCCTGAATCACCGCGCGCCTCTCGCTAACCCTGCGGTCACGATCGTTCCTAGAAACCACGCCCCTCCCACCCTCTTCAGCACAGCAAAGCCGTACCATTTAATAGAAATCGCGAAGGCATATGCATATGATTAGTCTCCGCATTTTGCCCGCTGGACTCTTTACCCCGCCGCTGGTCGTCCTTACTTCGATCACTCATCGCTAGAGACATGCAAAATTCGCGTTATCATTTGGTAGCAGACTAAACTTCACTTTCATATACATAACAGAGCATAATCTGCGATTAAATTGGCCACGAACTTTTCTGTGTTGTCATTTACGTGTGATACGTCTTTACAGAGATTGGCCTCTGTACCGTGTAAGTATTCTCCGCGGCAAGTCACGACAATATTGCCCAGCGGGAGACGTCGTACGAGCCTATAGTCACTTGGAGTCTAGTAAGCTATCAGAAAATAACGCGAATTTTGCATGTATCTACTCATCGCTATAGAGCGCTGAGCAGTAGCACATGTGTCGTCTCTGTATTCGTGAGGCCTCTGACACAATTGGAGGTTGCAGTTTGTGTTTGTCGTCTAAGAGGTCTGCATGTCACAATTCAGTGCTATGCGCTTTGTGGCGTTGAAACACGTGATACACATGCTAGAGTCGCCTTTATCGCTCCCGTGATGACACCGGCGCTCTAACGCGGGGACATGCTCCAGGTGGACTAAACATCTGCCTCGGTTGTTATATAACAGAAGCCGCGGTGTTAACGGTAACGTGATGCGTCAAACTATCCTAATTGACCCGTAGGCTCCCATCAGTAAAGCGTTACTCACCGAAAACTCAGCTAACAAGCTGCAACCAAACTGCTAATCGTTAGAGACAATAGAAAATAGCGGCACGGACCTGTGCGATTCTTTGTAAGTTTCTATTTATAAAAAAATTCATAATACTAGCTAAGTTTTGGTATTTGCAGCAGTTAAAAGGTTATATAAAATTCCCAACTGATTCACATCAAGTTTAACAATTGAAATTTTAAAGCGCATGTAGCCTAAGTACGTACATTGTTGGGCGCACAAACCACCTTCGTGTCAAACTAATAATCCTGTCCGTGCATGGCGTAGCCTTGGATCAAAAGAACGTGTTTTAAGCGTTGATGCAGGTCATGGATGCGAGGTACGAACACTGGGCTGACCCGCAGATTTCAATCCAAACATCTCTTACAACGAAGCAGAGATGGTCGTACGTGCTAAGACGATACGAGCGTAGGGGTGCGTGTCGATTTACGAACACAATTTTGTTACTTAAGTGTTCATGAACTCGTAACCATCTTAAAAGTTTCGTTGCTTTTGCATTTTCGAGTATCAACAGTGGTAAGTCAAACGAACACTTTATGAACAATTTATTGATTTTGATGAGTTGAAATTACGGTTTATGTTTCTTAGAAATCCCGCACTACTGCTTACATCCCTTAAATAAGGAAGCATGTGAAAGTAATATATAATGAAACATTTATCATGTTTCTAAGAAAAATAATTTACTCAAACTTGTTTGATAATTGCCTGCGAGGTGAAGCGACAAGATTTCTCCTTTGGGAAAGTTTTAAATTAAAGTTTTAAAATTGGGAAGGAAAAATGTGTTTGTCCGTATGCTTGACTTAGTGATTAGAACTCCTGGTTGGTAGTCCAAGGGTCCCGGGTCCGATTCCCGGCGGGGAGGTAAAATTTGGTGCTGCCTTCCCGGGCTCAGGACTGTATCTTCCCTCGCCCCATCCTTGCAGAAGACAACGGCGAACCACCGCAGGCTCATCCTCGTCTAATAGTCACAGGCATCCCCCTGAGGCCACCAACTACCGTGTAAGTGGCAATAGGAAAAAATTTAATAGAATTTTTCATAAATACTATTGTAAAATCAATACGGAATTGTATAAACTAGGCACACATCCGATGAGCCAGACGCTGATCCTGTTGCGAGGGGAGAGCTTCCAAGGACGATGCATTCCACTCCTGATTTGTCAAACTTCTGAATCACGAGCTCGTATACGAGGAAAGCGGAAGAACCCCGAGAAAACCCACCTGCCACACGCGAAAAATCTGGTCCCGATCCCGCCGGTGATCAGTGGGAGGCCAATGATCTAACCACTGTGCCAACTGCGGCCACTGGTCTTCTATATCGTGGCAGTACTATTTCTCTTCTCATGCCATGTCAACAGTGTACATTGATGTTTACGGGCCTGAGTAGGTATGTGTAGAATATGTGTCATGTGTTTGCTGGGAGATTATCTTATGTTTACTTACAGCTGCAAGCCTCGCTCACTGCTCTTCCCTCGAAAACTCAATAGTAACACAAGCCACAAATGACGACTGAAAAAGGAATGTCTGCAGTGCAATACAACCTACAACTGGTAAAGGAAGCGCATGCTTCGACGGACACTTCAGCGTATTATCAGGAAGTATCAGGATCATATACCGCATTAACATCTCTATTAAAGAAGAATTAATTTGCTTATGCACATGACTTTTAAATCGGTTTTTTTTGTGACACGACAATGTTAAGGCTAAACTAAGATACTGGATAATAAAAGCAATAAAACTCTCCTTGTTTAAGTAAGTAATTAATCAGACATAACTTCAAAATCAACAACTTAAAGTAAATGTTACTTTCTTAATCTGCAAGAATTCGAACGTCAGTACAAAAAATTACCAGTCTCGAAAACTGTTTCAGCCCTTTCTTGAACACGTATTTTGTTAATGCGATACATTTATTTAGCGTAAATTATTGAATCGGAAGTAAAGTTACCAAATAACATCAAGAATAGTTTACCAAAGCAGCAGATTGGTTCACAAAGATGACAAAATCTGTTTCTTGGGTTTATTCATTTTAAGTTTTCCTACGTCGACTTTCAAATACCTACTAAATTTGAAGAAACGTATTACGCATCCTCTTTTCGAAAACCGAGCGACGGTAGCACGTTGATTTTGCCCTCAGGAGTACCCGGATTCGATACCCGGCTCCGGCAATCCTGATTTCGGTATTCCATGGTTTCCCGAAATCGCTCCAGGTGAACGCTGGGATGACAAAGGCCATGGCCGTCTCCTCTTCCAGCTACAGTCATTATGTCGAGTTGTGTGTCACCATAGCTAGTAATGACAACGCTGTCAACGAGACGAAAATCCCACTTACCTTACATATTTTAGAAAGTAAAGGCGATTGTTTTATTAATATCAAGCAATGACAGTCAAAGTGAAAATAATGTGACCAATTTCAGAAAACCGGGGTTTAAGGCTTGTTATACTATATTAAGCTCATGTCTGTGTAAAAAAACATCTCTCGAATTACATGCATATTCATTTGATTCCTTGATGTACAATTTAAAGTGTATGACTTAAAATGATTCTTTATAAGTCGGTAAACATAAATTTCACATAAATATAAAAATTATATTTACAAACGCTGTAAAGTTTAAATTTGATTTTCATGCAAAAATAAAATGTTCTGATAACAATGTGTTGATATACAGAGATTTTGAACAGATATTCCTAAACATATGTTAAAAGGGTGATCATGTCGGGCAGTTTTATAGAGAAATGCCAAAAAAAATATTAGCTAAGGATGTTTATGCAAAATAATGAGATTTTGGCATGCCATTAAGGAAAGTTGCAATTAGGAACGCATGTTTTTAAAATTTTGTTAGCCTTTTTACTAACATTCACATTTAAATGATAAAAAGGGCTATTTGAGCAAGTTTGACAATTCGCTAATAATACAGCAATCGATATCGAAATAACATAAATTAGCAAAGATACCTATCATCTTCGTTCGTTCTCGATAGTTCATAGCAGGAGTAATTTTCCTCCATATTTGATTTATATGAATTATGACTGTAACAATATATTTGAGCCGAAAAAATGCCTCCCCTACTTCTTCTCAAAACCTCCAGCCCTTTCGTAGACGTGAACTGTAAGCCTCTCAAACAACAAAAGGATTCGATTTCCGTAAGCTCGGCGCAATATCAGTTTAACATAAATTGCTGGGTATGCACGTGAGAGCATTTGAATAAACGAGCTGCTGCTCTGTTACCTCTGGGCTTGTGTACATTTAGCTTAAATGAAGAACAAATCGTAAATAATTTAGTTCTCAACTGACCAAGTTTTTATTTCCCACACATTTATTTTGTGAAATTTTAAGATTACTTTATACGTATCAAATAGCGAATACAATAATTCGTTAATATTCTTGTGGTGGATTTCCTTGAGATATTACATGTGTGATGTTTTTTGTTTATCTTTAAAACTGATTCAATAACATTTAACAGCGTTACCTATCTGAAGACCTCTTTATTATGTTACAAGAAAGAAATAAAGGCGATTCTGGAGCATTTTTCAATTGCATACTTGCATCTTCATGTAAATATATTAAAGACGCAATATTTAAATAAGCCCTAAACCCATTACCGTAATTGGGGATAAGTTTTTGACACGTTGGGTAACATTTTTGGGACTTTAAAGAAATTATTTTTTCACAAGTGGCAATCGGGAAAATTAAATTTCCTTGTGATAAATTCCTAATACTACATATTTAGATGAAATGCAATAATATTTACTCACATTTATCACACACCGAAACTAAAAGTCAGATTATGTAAAACTAAAAAAGAACTTTGCTATACATCAATTTATTCGTTTATTCGTTCACTGTCCGGAGACCTTTTGCCAGATTAACAGTTATTCCAAATTTGAACGATTTTTTAGGCACATACTATTTAATTTTTATCCTAGCAGAAGAGATTATGGTATAGTACTGAAACATTTTAGCAAAAATTGTGTACATAATGTCGGCTAATTACTTACGCTGTATTTCCATTTATTTCGTTTTTTGTATAGGCTACTAAATCCCAAATTTATGAAACATTTGTAGCATCAATTTATATTCCACTCCGTCTCAAATATTGTGCAAGATTTTTGTCGTGCAGCTTATAGCAGTGATGTTTTCAACATCAACATAATATTTTCACTGGACGCGGCAGAAAAGCATTAAGACGATCTTGAACATACATTTATTTGTCTACGTAATTGACGCCAAAGAAGTGCAGTTCTATCTATTCAGGCCAAAAAAAATGTCGTCAATTAGAGATTTAAAAAAATTCCAATTTACGTAGTGAAGAACTATTTGGAATTATTTGCTGCCAAAGCTCACAAAAAAGCTGTCCAGATTTTGTACGTTGCTTATTATCTTCCTTAGGTAACGTATGTTAAGAAATCAGTCCCAGAGTGGTCCATAGCAAATTACTCAAGGTATTTTTTTTTAAATCCAAAATGATTCACCTATAGTGTTCCAACTTTCAAAAGAATATTTTACTTACTTTCTTCCTTGACACAACTCTTGCGTCTTACAGTCAGGCATAGTCGCGCTGGTTTGAATGGAAAGTATAAATATCTTAGTGGTAATACAGATACTTTCCATTACACACGCATTAGAGAGAATACAACCTCCCCCCCCCCCTAAACTTTCACTTCGAATACAAACTGTATTCTTTGTGTCTAAAAATATCACAGCACTTATAAATAATTGTCATTTGTAATTTTTATGTTCTCTGAAATAATTACGAAAATTATTAACTTCGCGCTCTTGTGACATTTAGTAATTTCAGAATTTACCTCTGTAAAATAACTATTCGTTATTATATGTGAGAAATTTCACCCCTCTTACCAGCCAATAGCGAAGCGGTATCATGTTGGGACTCGCATTCGGGAGGACCCGAGATCGATCTCCGACAGCGACCATCCTGATTTCGACTTTCCACAGCTTCCCTGAATTGATCCTGGTGAATGATGGGATGTTTTTCTAACAAAGGCCATGGCTGATTCCTCTCCTTGTTCCGGTCATTGTATAAAGTTGTGCGTCACCATCTCTAGTGAAACCGCTGATAATGAAACGTACAGCCCACTTACTTTACCTTACCAACCCGCAGATCATAACTTTTCTTCATTACCGGTTGGCGAAAATGTATGCCACAGCTGTCTTCAGACAGATCGTGTACAATGCTGTGTGTGTGCAGCTGCATTACATTTTAATTAAGAGCCCCCAACTGAAGAGATTTTGGTCAGCACTTAACATCCAGGTCTTTAGCGCTGGTGAGGAGTGATATGATGTGAGTATGGAACAAGGGAAACGAGACATCCCCGAGAAAACCTGCCAACCAGCGGCATCGTCCGACACGATTCCAACATGTGAAAATCCGGGGACCGACCCCCGCTGGGAATCGAACCCGGATTGCCTTAGTGTGAGGCGAGAAGTCTAACCCTTCGACCATCGCGCCCGTTTAAATCCCCAAGAAGCGTCAATTTTTTTCACGTACATGCCATAGCTTACATCAATGTCTGCATTTATGATTTAAATGCTAGAGATATAAACATTCCTGCAATAATTTTTTCTTTAAATAAGTATGTTTACACACGTACGGAAACGCTTCCTAGTTACCCGTATTCCCAAAATATCTCATATTCTCTGTTCCTGTTTTTACGGGTTTTAATGAAGGTTTGATAAGGTTCCTGTTAGCCTAGTTGCAATGCACTATAGTTCTAATTTTACTGAGTGAAAAGTGTAATTGCGTTCTCATAGTCTCATAGACTTGCTATAAGTGACATCAACCTCTGTCTGGCGGGTCACATAAAATCGAAGTGCCCCAGGTCGCGGCTACTTTAAACAATGATTAATGTCGGTTTTCTGTCTAAAATTCGTCTTATAGTAATTATGTACGTTTCCTCTATGTAAGCAACACTGGGAATTGAAATCCTAGTTGAAAATTGTGTATATAGCCGATAATTTTATTTCCCTGTAAGTACTTCTATTGTCACTTCCCTGACAATAATGGTATTCTACGAATAGATACATTTTAGACCAAGCACATAGTCACTGGTACTTCTGATTCTTTGGAATGCCCAGGGAACACATTTCCAAATTTCACCTAATTCTTATGAATATTTTATATTTAAATCTCATTTAGGAAAAATAATAAAGGCTTATTCATGCATCTGCTTTACTTTATTTGTTATTAGTGTCCGTGTTAGATAAGGTCAGAAATATTTTCCTGCAAATATTGTATTGAAACTGTAAGCGTTTATTTTATGAAATAATACACATTTTCTCTACGTGAAAATGAAAGTTAAATATGTTGTTCGTCAACTCACCAGAAACCAGTTGGCGGCGGCTGGCAGGTATCGATAGAGTTCGACCATTAGGCTAATGATCCAATCGGGGAGTGTAGTCCTCTTCCCACAAGAGGTTGATGGAGATCTGGCAGGGTGACAATGGACTCACCAGAAGACGCAGAGTCCAGACCCGCGCAAGTTTCCACGACGGAGAGAGAGAGTCGCGGACCATCGCTCACCTTGCACTGGATGTGGAAAGCAGTCAGCTACCAGCGTCGCAGTGAGAGAGGTGGGCGTATTAGGAGAGAGAGGGGACAGCATCGGAGCCCAGGTGTGGGGCCGGATCACCTTCACCTGCTTTGGACTGCCTGCCCTCGAGGCAGATCTGTTCGCGGCGCAGCCTCCGTGGTACAGCGCGCGCGTTCCTCATCTCTACCTCGTCTCCGGGCACGGTGACATAGGTGAGGTTCTAAAGGTCAGGACGATACTCGAGTTTCTCATGGACGTGTTCGGCAAGGGTCAATTTCCGCCACTAAATGCACTGTTATCGATAAGTGGACTAATACAATGAAAGACTGTAATAAAATAATGTTTGCTGGGCAACATGACAAGAAAACTGAATTTAATTTCAAATATTAACTGAAAAACAAATTTGCCGAATTATGTATCACTGAGTTTCCTAACATATAATATAATTGTAGAGTGGAAATTCTAAATTATCTAAGCGCCAAAAAATGTTTTAGAGTAAAAAGGGAAAAAAGTGACGCAAGATTATGCGTACATATGGGACACGCAATTTTTTAACGATCGTAAAAACTATAAAGGTAACCGAATTCAGTGTCTTTCGGCACTTAGATCATTCAGAATTTCCACTCTGCAATTAACGATAACCGGAGTATGGTTTGTGTAGCTTCTATTCAACGACAGAAAAATGAAAAACTCACGCTAGATCTCGACTTCAAACTAAATCTTACCGTAGAATTTCTCATGCAAAGTTGATCGCGTACGAAATCAGGAAATGGAACGTGCCTTATTTTTTGTGCTAGATGCCACAACTCGTACGGATTATATTGGTCGTTCTGCGCGGATCATGTGACTCTTAACCGTTAATTGAATTGGGAGTAAAGTGTGATTTAGAAATACGAAGCAGAATTTGGCGAGTCATTAACACTTATTTTCAGTTCATAATACATCACGGAAAGCCGAAAGAGTATATGCGTTCAGAAAATACTCCCATTATTATTATTATTATTATTATATATATATATTTTTTTTAATCTTTGCTTGAGTGATGGAATTGCCTAAACAGCAGTGGTAATCTTAAAAACATTCAGGATAGCAGTTAAGGACAGATCACAAACACAATAAAGATGAAGAGACTGGAATAACAACCAACAGCAGCAAAGTAAAACAAAGAAGTACGAATTTTCGGCCTCCTGGCATTCTTCAGGTAGAGAGTGCTGTTGGTTATTCCCGTCTCTTCTACCTTATTGTATTTGTGATCTATCCTTAACTGCTTTCCTGAAAATTTTATTGCTTATCTGAAAACTGAATGTGAATTTCTTTGCTAAAATGATGGCTATTAAACACCGTCAGATGCTATCAACTGGCCTCTTGTCAGATTAAAACGCGTTGCGAAATATGTGTGTGAAATGTTTCCGAACAGAACTGTTTTGATAATATATCATGAGAATTCGCATGATAAAATCTCATTAAAGATCAAGATATTGAGTCGCGTAAATTCTGCATCAGTAAGATAATCGAATTATCTAATGGACGAGTTTGGCAGGAGAAAATTTCAGCACTTGCTGCATTGGTATCAGCAAGAAGTTAAATAAAACACGATACGGAAAAGAATGAACCCAAGACTGGATAGATAACTATTTAACTTAATTTGACTTATTTTTTAGTGAAAAGCTAGTTAATTTCAGCTTTTTTGTATTTGATTTTCTTAACACGAAAGTTCTGACACTGTTAATTTAATTTTTATACCGGAAATTTCAAGAACTTAACTTCGCTTCTTGACGATACCACTGCAACGAGATGTTGGAACTGTCTCTTGACAAAGCTAATAACTTCGAGTTTTATAACCTGTATAAGGCTTAACGTTAAAGGCGCTTTAGAGGCTCAGAAAAGACGGAGTTATAAGGACGACCTTGAAGCGCGTATCAAATGCCGCATCACCACTTGAACTAGCGTGCAAAATTTCTGCCGATCCATTTTTACTTTGAGACTTAAAACGGTGACCATATAATTTTATTAGTGTAAAGTGTGTAGCAAAGTTACTCTGGCCCTCGAGTATCCTCCTCGTAAGATATGTATTATTTGTAGCAAAGTTCAGCACATGATTCTGAGTTTCACATGACGTATCTCGGTAGTACATTTTGAAGTACGGCAGTTTGAAAAGGTCATTTTATCTTTGTTATAGGACTTCGAAACAGTGTTTTAATGAGCACAGTGTCTTAACAATGACATTCTGTCCTTGCCTGAAGTGTGTATTCTTTTAGTACATTCACAATGAGCACATGTTAAATAATTTCGTAAAAAATAACGAATCCACGAACACACTGCGACGCAGATTGAAATACTTGGTAGGCGGAGTCCTTAAGGGCGCGGGTTCACCTCAGTTGTCAACGTATTTTTTTTATTTTTATATTTGTACCAGATATTTTTTCTAATTTTTGAAATAAATTGTGACTAGCCCTAAATCTTCCTGTTAGGAAATTTTAGTATCTCTCATTGTTTTTGCGTAATGAGTCGTAAACGCCAAAATTTGCACTTTACGGTTTTATGTACGCCACTAAAACCAACTGACATACCAAACCGAAAATACTTACAGTGTACAACAATGTTGTGGGCTGTAATTTGACATATATAAAAACAAAGAATAAAATAGTTTTGTATTTAATAAAAATGCTGAATTTTAAAATGAAAATTTAAGAATGTCAGCAATTTTTTTTAAAATACGAAAATGTATATTTTTTGTTTGTAAATGTGTAAAATCACAGCCTACAACATTGTTATACAATGTGAATTTTTTCGGTTTGGTATGTCAGTTTTAGTGGCATACTTAAAACCGTAAACTGCAAATTTTGACGTTTACGACTCATTACGCAAAAACTATGAGTGATAGGTACCAAAATTTCCTAAGAGGATGATTTAATCACAATTTATATCTTAAATTAGAAAAAAAATATCTGGTACAAATATAAAAATAAAAAAAATCGTTGATAACTGAGGTGAAACGCGCCCTTAAGGCTCTGCCTGCCATGTAAACAGAGTTGCAGCGTGTTAGCAGAACACTTTTATATAAGAATTTTCTCAACGTGTTTCTGATGTGTTCATTTATGAAAAATAAACAATCACTTCATACGATTTCGGAATTGTAGTTTCAAAACATCACGTTACTTAGAAAGATCATTTCGGAGCCCCTCAAAATGGCTAAAAACGGCTTTGTCAATCTACTATAACTAATCAACTACGTACGAGATTCGTGTTAAACTACAATAGAGACGTGTATTGGACTTTGCTTAAAACTTTCCACCAATAAAAATATGGGGGTCATCGCTGAAAGTGCCAGTCAGGCGAGTGTTCTGCGATACAACTGCACGCCGTTTCAGTGTCTTGCGATAGAGGCGATACCGAACCAGATGAGCCGGCCATCATCGCCCTAGGCGGCGTGCCACACTCACACGGCCACCAGGCGGGCACCTTAACCGGGGCAACCTTACCGCAGCCTCGTCCAGAGATTGCTGATACAGCTGCACGCGTGTCGTTCATATCCCCTTGTCGGGTGGGTTAACTACTAGGTATTGCACCTTTCGTTTAGTTCCGGTCCTTGGCCCGTGTCACGATTCAACTTTTAGCCGTTCCTTTTAGAACTTCTTAAGGTCAGTGTAAACATGAAGAAGGAAACTGTATCGAGGTAATATATAATTAACCGTAAAATTTATTGTGGTACGCTATTAATTAGAAATTTTTAAGACACCAAGATAATCACTAATTATTAGAGATGGTTAATCGCGGGAAAGCTTGACTGTTTGCTGGGTTTCAACGCACGTTCAACATATCAGAAGATAACTGGCTTTCGCTTGTACGCAAAGCTTTTGCCCTATTTGACTGAGCCAATAAGAATCACGCCATTGTGATATTTGATGCCTGGTATTGGTAAGCAGAAAGCTACGTTGTGCCAGACGTACTTCACCCAATCATATGTGCTGCAATTAACTACAGCGTTTTCAAAGGTGTGTTGGCATAAAACATTTTCACGATATTCCATCATTTCTACTAATTATTCTACTGAATTTCTTAAGCAATAAAACAAGATTATTTAAATGCGCAATACACTTGTTCCGATGAAATAACGTGTTTTATAATCATTAGACAATTTTCTAAGTAGACGATTTAAACACTCAGAAAAAAATTCGGAAAACAGAAAAAAAAAAAAAAAAAAAAAAGAGAGACTCTTGGATAGCATATAGCTGTTGTACGAATCTTAAAATTTCTAACATTTCTTTTCAGAATAATGACATTAGATGAGTAATTGTTAGTAATGTTTTAAAAGAAATGTAACATTAGGTAACTTCAGTTGCAGGCGCGATTTAAAATAAAAATTGCTCTCGAACCAACATAAAGTATTCTTTCAACTTGTCTGTGTTTTATTTGTTTTTGTAGACATCGTGATGATCTTGCTTGGTTACGATTTTATACATAGCTAGCTGAAATTTAAAAATATATTCAAGAAGTTTAGGAAACTTTGAAAATAACTGACAACAAAGCTGTAAACTGATGTTATAATTACGGTTTCGCAAAGTTGAAAGTTTACAACATTAATTCGCAAAGGTATTACCAGAAATGAATGAAAAATGAGCGGCTTCAGAATGACTGAACACATTGTTAGTAAAGTTGAAGGTATGTATGATACGCACTGGAAGGTCAACCATATCTGGTATTGTCACAAAAGAAAGCAGGATGCGTGTCACTTCAGGGCCACAGCTAGTGAAGGGCGACAGAGGTGATATTTCCTCCTCCCTGCTCTCCCCCCCCCCCACCTATCATAAGGAGGGGAGGTCTTGTGACTCACTCACTACGATTATCTGTAACAAGTATTACAATAGGCCTTCTGAATGGCAGTCATGAGAATTTGGAGCGACTGGCATATCTTCACTGCAACGCTGTGTGAAGGCAAAGCCAAGATTCGGACTTGCGATGCAACTACATTTACCCGCAGTTTGGTCACGTGGTAGGGGAGTTAATTGAATTCGGAGCTTCTGAGTTAGGATATGTGAATAAAAATTTTCGTCAGCACTTAACAGCTAGGACCTTAGCGCTGGTGAGGGGTGATGCCAGGTGAGTATGCAGCAACGACGAAATTAAGGGAGTGGATGATATATTAATTCCGCCGAACGGTGAAATCGCCTAGCGCGATTTCCACGTTAAAATAATAATCCGGAAAGACTTCGTCGATATTTCTGGGTTCGATTTCGATAGATTGTAAAGTGTGTTATTCATGAGGATCTCAAAAATTTCCGTTTTCACTTTGGCACAAGACAAAATTTCAGTCAACTATATGCTCGCGTCACCTACTCGATTGGCTCTTGAATTATCTGCCACACCTCTTAGAGAGCGCTGAGCCAAAAGTAAAAAAGCTAGTTAAGTCAGTCCTAGTCATGTGATATCCCTACGTCAGAGAGCAGTCAACGATTAGCTGCTGTCTACTTGAAAACCGTTAAGTGAAGTTATTTTGCATAATTTTGAGGTTACTTGACACCACATATTATTGTTTTGAGTTAAGGTTTGCAAAACTTCAAATTGTTGAAGATTTCATGATTCACAGTTTTAATAAAACACAGAACCTTAGGGTGATCTTGGAATTCTCGCATGGAATAAAATTAATCTTGCGGTGCAAAGGTACCCACGGGGGTACAAAGTTACCTCGCTTTACTGTACACATATATTCTTGGAGACTAGTCTACAATTCAGTAGTCCCGCACATTTTTCAGGTGTCTAGCTATTTATATTTTCCTTAGTCTAAACATCTCCGAATCCTCATCTATTCGATATTCTCATTAAACTTGACGTATAAAACATTGTTGAGTAGGATTAAGCTATTTTTTTTGCTTCAGTTTCACAAATATACCTTTCACTATGTAACAGGATAGATCGCTCCATGGCACCCTCGATGACTTCTGTTTCCGACGATATATCAATGTTTTTGACACGATAATACATGAATAAAGGTTTGCGGGTTATCCGAAAGGGTGACTTTCATTATTTTGTAACGAGTAACAGCTGACAAGAATGAAGTGATTATCATACGCGGGTGAAGTGATCACCACTAAAAGATATTTTTAGTAAATTCAATGGAAATAATGTTGTCACTCTTAAATGGAAAATTCTGGTAAACTATCTTATAAGAGTTCATATATGCATCATATTCTGCAGAAGAGTCTGATAAAAAAACCTATCGCAAGGATGATAAAAGTAATATTCTCACATATTCTGACTTTTTTCTGCTTTTGCTACCGAATATGGCTTATATAAAATACATATATCAACGAAATGATGTTGCCTTATTATCGCCCAGACTCCAACTGAGATACCAAATTAACTTGAAGATTCTGATGACTGCAAATTAAATAGATATGTTCTGTCCCCGCGCCAGCTCTGAGTCCGTGGCGGGTATGCGTTTATCGTACGTTAAGATATAAATAACACAAGGACGTCCGATAGCATGTCGACGCACACACTAGCCGTAGGAACTTCGTAGGTTAGGATGTGTTTTATACTGTGTTACTGTAACGTACGTGACGTTTAGGTCGAAAAATACGTACACATCAGGGACTCAGAGCAGAGGCGCGGACTGTATCAGCCAAAACATTTAGGCGTACATGTAGATCAACTCTACTAAATACCCAGTATGATAATTGGTTATCTAGGGGCACCGTCGCGACTCCCTTTAGCAGCCAAGATTCCGTCTCACAAAAAAATAAATAAAATGAGTCACATGAGCAGATGAAATAATTTGTGAGTTTAAATTTAAAAAATTAGACTGCCAAATTATGGCGATTGCATTGATCTCAAGAATATTTAAATCATGGAGACAAAAATATGTTTTGCAGAACCATCCAACACACTACACATTACAAAATAATTCGTTCGAATCCGCACACGTGTAGGTCAACACGTGTTTTGTGTAGAGTCTGCAGGGCTTGCCAGACGGGCGTTCCAATTCCCCGTTTACACTTCCACGGTGACAATATATTACGCATTTGTTATAATGGGGGAAGAGGGTTTTGCGGCCCTTTAACGAGGTCTTAAAGATCCTACGTGAGTGGAGTGAGGTAATGGGTCAACACAATATTCATGTCCGAGCCGGAATTCCAACCCAGGGCCTCTCGCACCGTATACCGGCGCCTAAACAACTACGTTACAGGGGTATGATACATTCTTGTAATAAAAGAAGGCATGGTAGAAGGGCCAATTTCTGAAACAGCGTTATACACTATTACACACACATATAATCCCTCTCCCTCTATCGATCTCTCTCTATCTCTCTCTTTCTATTTCTCTACCTCTCTGTTTCACTCAGTCTGTGCCTTGCCGCGGAGCTGAAGCAAAATTGCCAACAGTGTCGAATATCGGAGCATACCACGTCCAAACACTCCCACACTTGCTCGGTAATGTATGTACAAGACTTGGTCACTGAACTAGACACGGGATTCAACGAACACTGATAACTAGAGACACTGAAAAATCGCGAAAATATTTAACATAGTCTCCTTTAAACTGTACTTTCTTAATTGTGATACGTGTGAGTAATTTTTGGGGCAAATCAGACATGCACTGTATTAAGCCAATTGAAGAGAGAATAATGCTTCAAATAAACAACAACCAATACTGATACAAAATATTCAGTACTATACACAGTATGTTGGAGCCTAGCAAACGGTCAACTTTTCCCGCGATATTCCAGTGTCTCTACTGATAGCGTGTGGAGCTGTGACTGAATCTGGCGTGGGCGTTGTTCTGTTGAACTAAAGTACTTCTGGGTTAGTGGTGCACGTATCATTGATAGAGCTGATGGTATATCTCGAAATTTTTTTGTGCCCATATACCTTTAAAAATACTGTAGTTTCTTGTGACATGTATCGTTGGGTGATATACGTCTGACACAACGTAGCTGTCGCAGATCAATAATAGGCATCACATATTACAACAGTGGGATTCTTATTGGATCAGTCTAATGGGGTAACAGCTCTACAAACAAGCGAAAAACAGTGACATTTTCATAAGCTGAACGTGCGTTGAAACCCAACAAGCAGTCAAGTTTTCCCGCGATAAACCGTCTTCTCTAACTATCGACTTACACATTTCGCGTCATTATCTGACAGCAGACTGGACTTCAAGTTACTGTGTGCTCATCTGACTTCTGCTGAGTTTTTTCAACCAATGATACAATGTTAACTATAAAATGTCCACAACCTGTAATGCGGACACGCAAAGATGCTATGGCCTGGAGCAAATATCGTCACTTGTGTTCGTATGAGTATAGTGCAGTGAATTCTAGCCTGTCGCCAAGTAATAAAGTGAAGTTTGTACATTTCTACGAATTATATTTAGAGAAGATGGTTTATCGCTGGAAAACTTGACTGTTTGCTAGGTTTCAACGTACGTTCAGCGTATCAAAAGATGACTGGCTTTCGCTTGTACTTGGAGCTGTTACCTTACTTGACTGAGCCAATAAGAATCCCAATATTGTAATATTTGATGTATGCTACTAGTCTGCAGACAGTTACGTCGTGTCAGGTGTATATCATCCAGACACACACGCTGCAAGCAACTACAGCGTTAGCAAGGGTATGCTGGCACGAAACATGTTCGCGATATACTGTCCTCTATAATTATATTATAAATGTTTGGAGAATAAGCAAGTGCCCCTAATTTAATTTCCTTATGTTAGTGACCCCGTGAGCAAGGTTTTAGCATTAGTTGTAGCAGAGGGGCTGTGGAATGTGTCGAAGCAACAAGTTTTCCACCACGAATATCTGGGTTAGATTCGTGATGGTGTTATTACCGATTTCCGCATGTACGAAACGTGGCGGGCGCCACCGTTGGTCTGCAAATATTTTCGGAGTGTTTCCGTTTCTCCAGCCGTTCCGTGATCTCTACTAACCTGATATCACCCGTCAGAAGCGATCAAGGCCTAGCACACGAGCAGTACTGCAGTTTTCAGCAAAAATATCGAGCAATTATGATCAAGCCATTGCAGAAAGGCCTTAAAGGGAATGGTGCACGGCCATCTTTGATTTACAGTTTCCCCCGCAAGCATTCGTGTAGGCGTATTAACAATTATGACGTTTTGTGCTCTAAATGTTATTTTACTGCACATTTTAACACTCTTAGGTAATGAATTACTTTTATATTTTTATGACGTTAGCAGGAAGATAAGAAATAACACAATATAAAAAAGGCGAACAAAAGTGAAGTATAGGCAGTACACGGTAAAGTGACCACTTCATAAAGTTTTCTTTCAGCCGTTTGGCAGCCATATTTACTATTTTTATGAAAACTTCCACGTAGCAAAAAACCAGTGTAATGTTAACATTTGAACCCTCTCAAAAGTTAACTTCTATTGACCCAATGAAAAATATTTTTAATTAATTACAAGTTCTGCTAAGTGCTCAGTTTATAGTGAATAGCCTATAATTTACTAAATACAAAAGGGTGAAGAAGATTAACATTCAGAGTACGAAATGTCAAAACTATCTATATTCCTTCCGAAAATCTTGTAGAAGGAAAGATTTTGATGATTACGTACGGACGGGCGCGCACCTTTCCCCTTAAGGGCGCGATTCACCTCAGTTTTCAAAGTTTTTATTTATTTTTCTATTTGTACCAAATATTTATTTTCTTATTTTAACCATGAATTGTAACTAAATCTTTCTCTTAGGAAATTTTTGTATATCTCATTGTTCTTGCGTAATGAGTCGTAAACGTCAAAATTTGCACTTTACGGTTTTATGTACGCCACTAAAACAAGCTGTCATAACAAACCGAAAATTTCACATTGTATAAACATTTTGTAGGCTATGATTTGACATATAAAAGCAATAATAATAAATTTTTTTATTTAATAAGAAAGATTAATTTTAATATCAAAATTTAAATTTTTTATTTAATTTTTGTTTATATGTGTGTCAAATCATAGCCTAAAACATTGTCATACACTGTGAATTTTTTTGGTTTGTTATTTCAGTATGTTTTAGTGGCGTACATAAAACCGTAAATTGCAAATTCTGACGTTTACGACTCATTACGCAAAAACAATTAGAGGTACTAAAATTTCCTAAGGGGAAGATTTAGTTAAAATTTATGTTTAAAATAAGAAAACAAATAACTGGTACAAATATAAAAATTAATAAAAACTTTGAAAACTGAGGTGAACCGCGCCCTTAACGGTGTTGCGAAGCGAGCTAAAGATAAAATGCAACTCGCGGATGGCGTCGTTGCTGGTTCGAGAGCACGGCGCTCAAGGTTCGTAACCGTGACCCACTTCCTACGTCCAGGGTGTGTCTCTCGGGCGATCGAAGGTCGAGGAAACACTACGATTAGCGCCAGGGCCGGTTGCTGTTGCCTGAGGTCGCGCCTCCAATCAAAGCTGCTCCGTGTTCGTCTTCCTCCCGCGGGAAGAGCATCGCTCGTACTCACCTCAAGGAGGACTTATGTAGGCGTTAAGTACAATGCCGACTATCATCACAGTGCACTCTACAGTCTTTCGCGGTCTGCGTGGCTGCCTGGTTGGCGAGTCGGAAGATGATAACAGCGGAAAAGAGGGCGAGCAAGTCGCGCGGATCAATGTTCCATTGTTTCTAGGCACAAGACACTCCACAAAATGTATTCACGTTCTTCTTAAGATGGCCGCTTGGATGAACGTCTTTTGCGCGCTCGAGGCCTATGAGTGCGTGGCGGTAACGAAGGCACACCACGCCTCCCCCTAGCCTCTAGGCGTGCGGTCTTCGCGCCGACAACGCGCCTCTCTCAGACATTCAGTGGTAACCCTGTTACTTTACGACGTAATAGTGAAGATAAAGGTGTGTACACATATTAAAATACTCTGCGCCAAGATTTTGACAAGGACAGCAAAAACATGTTTTCGTCAGCTTTAGAGATAAATGGAGGACCTGAAACTTTGAATGCTGTCCCTAATCAGATATCACGTACACATGATAAGAAGTTTTCAAATAATCTTCAAACTGCCGAAGCCATAAACGCCGAACGACTGTCTGAGCTGACGGCCATCTTAATTGATCACTGACGTGATAATATTTCTTTATTATATTCTCTTCGATGTATGGCCTACAGAAATACTTAAAAACGAAAATCAATGTACGTATACAGGCCTATGTACAGGATAATTCTTAATTAAACCAACATATTTTGGGAGGTGGTTCATGACGACAAAATATGACGAAAACAAATGGAGACTTAAGGGCTAAAGGGTGGGTACGCATCATTAAAGCATGATGTTTGGGAATGCTTTTGTGTATGTAAGTATAAAACTAGGCAATATTAAGGACCAATTTTTCATACAGAGTTTATGTGATGGAAGCTGTTAACAGTGTTTATATGCATTTTGTAAAAATCAACCCTCAATGTTAATAAAATCGGTAGACGCATCATCGTAATTGTTCGAAAATTTGTTACCGTGCATTTCATAAATAATTTTTGATAGATTAAGAAAAAAAAGGTTGACTGAAACAAAAAATCTTTGTGTGACACTTTTCAGGACATTGGTTCTCGTTAGAATTCATTTTGTAATATTTTCAAATGCTCGAGTCGTTAATAACGCCTGTCGCTATGCAACCTGTCTAACGAAAGCTAGGCAGTCTGTCTACTACACAGGCGCAATGTTCTGCATTTTGCTTCAGTTAGCATTAAGCCACTGAATGTGGTGTCAATAACCACAATTCTCCGAGTGATAACTGTAAAATAGTATCAATAATAGTATTAACAATATATTAAAAATAAAAGCACGAACAAAACATTGTAAATTACAGAAGTTTATTTAGGAGTACTGTTCCTACAACAGCCATTGATACGGTGTTATTGTTCGCAGAACATGTTACACCTTTGTTTAAAAAGGCGACTGAGGATGTCGGCATTAACTGACCATCTCGTAGAAATAATTGTCAAGTTCTACCCAACAAGCTTGGTGTGTTTCTAATACAGATTATTTACTTCGTTTGGTTTGGTGATTAAGTGTCTCTCGTGAACGAAACCCCTGAGTAACTAATACAAGAAGTTTCGGCGAGAGCCATCGACTACTGCAAATTAATTCGAGAGTACTCTATAGCTATCGCTATGGCATCTCGCTCATGTGGTGAAGCAGGGATACGTGTATATTATATTTGTGTATGTATATGTAAATATTTATGTAAAATAAAGTAACTGAACTTCTTCGAAGTTAAGCCATGTTCAAGTGGAAAAAAATTACAATTTAATGTTTGTTTGAAAAAGTGTTAGTTTTATAGATGCTATTTGGTAGTACATTTTCTTCTTACAAAATATTTAGCGCAGCCAGATTTCGTATAACGGCATTTCAAAGAAAAATTGTACATATTTTTACTTCATACAAAACTTTAAAACCAATAATTATTATGAAATGAAATAATTCACACTATAACTACATGTACAAAGATACTGCTTGAAGTAATTAAAATCCCATTACACAAAAGTTTGTGTTAAAAAAAATTCTGAAATTTAAAATTTTATTTTGTTACTTTTAGAACTTTTTTTTGTATACAAAAAAATTTTCCAACGGGTTTTAATATGCTTTAAGCTGTAAACCGTGACATGTAGCTTTGACGTGATTTTTTTTTTTTTTTCATTTCAATATGTTTACTGGTTTCCAAGTTTTTTACGAAGTAAAAATATGCAAATTTTGACTTTGAAATGCCATTATTGAACTGGCAGAGATGTTTTTTTCCTAAGAGGAAAATATACTCTCAAGTAATGTCTATAAAACACCCTATTTTATACAAATATAAAATTTTGTTTTTTTCCCCACTTGAACGTCTTCAAGTCATGTGCATAAGTATTTTCGATTGTACGTTGTTATTTTACATCGTTTTCATGTATGGTACGTTACGTTAAAACCAACACACTAGTAATTAACTCTTCTGTTCTAGCGAAAAGTACGTCGGGGCAAAGGAAACCTGCCTTTTTTCAGTGAATAATGTTTCAGAAGTAGTTGCCAGGACTGAATACGATCGCTAATAGAAAAGCTCATTTTCATTGACTGTGTAGTCAATTAAACGCGTGACAGTACGTTTTATTTTCTCATGAAACTATATAAGGTCGAAACAAATTATAATCGCATTTTGTACTGTGGTTAATATTTACGTAAGTTATTTAGAAATAATTTTAAATTATAAATTACTTTGCTTATGTTTTCATCAGTAGACAGGATGCTTTATGACTATTTAATTTTGCAATAAATATTTAGTTTTATTTACTAAAATGTTTTCTAACATGACGCCCACACATTCCAAAAATATTGAAACGCGAAAGAAGAAAATTGGTTTGTCTAATTTTTGTTAGCCCGTAGTATAAAATTTGTTTAAAATATTGGCATAGAGGTATAATGTTACGAAATCTTACCAAACGTTTATAATTTACTAATTCTATAGAAGGGGAGTAGAGAGGATATATATTTTCTAGGACAAGCACCTCTTATTTTACCCAAAAAATTTGACAGTTATATTTTAAATTTTAACAGGAATAATGTAAAAAAAAAAAAAGAAACATTTTATGGTTGTATTTTATATTTTTAACAGAAAAAAGTGAAAACAATTAGAATAAAAAAAACCAATAAGAAATGTGTTTTGGAGGTCTCTAGTAAAGACTTCTAGTAAAAGTCTAACATGTTAACAAAAATAATTTAGTTTAAAAACAATAACTTTTAAAATGATGAATAAATATAGTGTTAGTTTTTAGATAGGGCAACACAGCGCTTCAAAAATTTTAGTTAAATTTAAAGATGTATAATATGAGCATGCGTCAAGTTTTTAATTTTAAAAAATTTTATAAAATTTTATTTTTTATAAATAAAGACAAAACATTTAGAGAAAATGACACATGTTTGGAATGAATTTAAATTTAAGAAAGATAATTTTAAGTAGAGAAATATAAAAAAATCGAGTGGCGATAGTTTAATGTGAAATTTTTAATAGTTTATTTAATATATATGTATATAATAATTTTATACATAATCAAATTTACCAAAACTTAGAATTATATATTCTACATTGTTAATATTTAACAAATAAAATGTTAGAAATGCAATTGTTGATTATATTAACAGACATAATCTAATTGATTGGGAGAATTTGTATTTTTATCTATTGCCATTATCGGATGATTTTATAATAGAATTTCAAGATAAATTTGATATGCGTCATGTCTCACAATATCAGAAATTATCTGTAGAATTTATTGAAAAAATTCAAAATCGAGTTTAATGGAACACCATTTCAATTTTTCAAAAACTGTCAGAAAAATCTATTGATAATTTTGAAGATATAGTTAACTGAAATTTTATCTCTCGGAATAAAAAATAATAATAAAATTTAATTGAATAACTTCAAGACTGAGTAATCAAAAATTTTCAGAAAATAATCTAGATGAATTTCAAGATCGGGTTCACTGGAGTTATATCTCAGAAAAACAAAAAATTATCTGAAAAAAATTATGTAAAAATTTTAATGCTAGGTAGATAGGGAACATATTTCCGGATATCAAAAATAACCTGAAAATTTATTGAGAAATTTCAAGATTGGGTGAGCAGGAAAAGTATTGCTGTACATTAAAAGTTATCAAAAAATTTATGATAAAGTTTATAGAAAAAATATTTCTATGGTAAAAATTAAATTTATTTGAAAACCATAAAGTATTACAAACAACAAAAATTTTGTATATTTACATATTTTTAAAATTACATACTTTTACATATTCTTTCATATAGTTATATTTTTTAAAGAAACTAATGAAAATGTTTTCCTTATAAATAGGGGGCAAAAAATTTAGAACTAATGACTATTGTTTGCAATATATTTAGATTTAAAAATATTTTTCTGTTAAGGAAAATGAGAAAACGCAAGAGTAACAAACTGAATGTGAAACTTGTAAAAAAATATTATAAAATGAAAATATAAAAAGTCATTTAGGATGTAAAATGCACAAATGTAACCAATCCTAAAACATATCAACGTAAAGTAAAAACGAATGTTTGGGAATTTTTTAAAAATTTTACAAGATATTATTGCAAAATAAAAACCTTCACGAGAAAGAATAATTAAATGTGTAATTTGTAAAATGATTTATAAACAGCGCCTATTTGTTAGTCATATAAAAAGTAACAAACATATAAATGCCTACGATTATATGGAAACGGGCTTGTGAAAGTTATAATGAACCTCTTATTGAGGCAGAGCAAGAAATTTGATTAAATAAAGATTATATTTACAAAACTGAAGATGCAGATTCTCTATATAATATTGCCATAAAATCAATAGTGAAATGTAAAACATAAATTTATAATTTTGAAAGAAATGATTTACTAAAAACGTTACAAGAACATATTCGGGATAGTCATAATATATTTTTTTTAACTTAGGGATTTAGATAATATGAATTTAAATATGAATTTTGAATAATTTTTTTGAAATATTAAATTTTTTATTATTAATTTTTAAAATATTAATTTAGAAATGTATTAACTTTTTTGAAATTCAATAAACCTATTTTGTTTGATTGTTCAAGGCATGCCTTTTATTCTGTAATGCATTCACCAATTTAATTTATACCTTTCGTTTTAGAATATTCTAAAACAGTCAGTTGTGAGTACTGTAATTTTATTCGATAGTTAAAAAATTATCTTAAGGCATTTAGTAATCTATTTATAATAAAAGTTGGTTTAAAACGGATGTTCCTGTTAATAAGACCGGTCATACAATAAGAAATAGCAGTACATTTAAAGCCATCATCACTATTCTTTTCATTTTTTATTTAGACATAAAAATTATTTATGTTAAAAATTATTTATACTAAAATAATTCTTATATATTTTCAACACCATATTATCATTATTTTCAATACCATTTTATCGTTATTTTCAAACAATCCTATCGTTATTTCAACGTCATTTTATCGTTAATTTTATTGCTATTTTATCGTTTTTAAACGTTATTTTAATATTTTTAAAGGTTATTTTATCGTTATTTTTCAAATTCAATAAACTAATTTTATTCATTAGCTTATCAAATTATTTTTCTAAATTTTCAAAATATTTATTAATTTAATCCAAATTGTCTTTATATAATATTTTTTATTTAAATGTTGATCTAAAATTGTTAATTGTAAAGATTGTAATTTTGAAAAATAGTTATGAACAATTTATCTTAAATAAAACGGGTATTTCATTTATATAAAAAGTTTGTTCTAAAAAGGGCAATAAAATTTAAGGGTATATCTGTTGAAGAATGACAATTTAAATCGCCTTTTTTCATTAATGGTATGTTCGATACTTGTTTAATAAGCAAAAGTTTTATATTTAATTGTTTCCGAATCTGATTTAAGTTCATTAATATATAAAAACTTGGGAATTTTAAGAATCAATGACGTAATAGTAGTATAAAAAACTTAACTTTTACTAACGGAACTAAATACGAAAGTATCAATATTTTTAAGATGAATGTTTAATTCTTTTTGATTCGCATCAACATAATTTTTACCTTTAGATTCGGAAAATGAAAACCTTAATAGGATGTTTATAACTAAAACAACTCTTGATTCGTGTGATGAACGGGATATTTTAATAATCCCATAAATGTTTATCTCTCGGATCATTTGAAAACGGATAATGGGTCCCAATATAATCAGAAATATGGTCTTTTTCCGCGAATATTTGTTTATTCGGTGATAATGAGAAAAATTTTAAAAAATATTATGCATAAAAATTATTTTATTTTGAATAGGAGTATTATTA
Organism: Medauroidea extradentata; assembly: GCA_003012365.1. NCBI lineage: Eukaryota > Metazoa > Arthropoda > Insecta > Phasmatodea > Phasmatidae > Medauroidea > Medauroidea extradentata. The sequence continues at coordinate 33,671 of PNEQ01090660.1, forward strand.
GGAATGGATCCGACATTCTAGTTTTTTTAATATTACAATTAATTTTTAATGCTGAAACTTAATTCAAAAACATTAACTGCACAATTTGAATCAAATAAAAATTATTTATTCCATTTTTTACAAATTATAAATAAATTTTATAATAAATGAATATAAATAACACTTAGGATTACAATTATTTTTCAAATTACAATCATCATTTTGAATTTAATTTGCCTTGGTAGGGACGGCGAAAATTACTCGAGCAAAGAATTTTCGTTCGATTATTTTATCGAAAATATTGACAACGGTGGTATTATTCAAGAACAAAATATTTATAAAATAAAGACGTTTAAGTTAAGAAACAAAAAATATTATGTTATTACTATATTTTATAACTTCTTCAAAACAAAAAATTACAATTTTTTTTAATGTGGTGTTTTATACTCCTGATTAGTTTTTCAATTTTTGCTTTGAATTAAATATTAATTTTGAACACGCTAAACCTTTTATGAAAAATACGATGATCCGAAATCAAAGGTAAAGAATAAGTTAAAAAAAAAAAAAACAGTTCAAATCTCCGTAAACAATTGGCCAATAAAAAAATCTTATTGATGAATTAGAAAAAAAATAATTTACACTCTCGGCAAATATCAAAAAAATATTAAATGTAAGTGTTAGGGCTAAAGATGCTATAGTAAAAATTGATAAAATGTATTTTGAGGAATAAATAATTAATCTTAAATTTTAAAAAGAAACCCTTTTATAGTAAAATTAAAGATAAAGATGAAACAACGATTCAAGTAAAGAAATAGATAACCTTAAATCTGAAAAACAAATACTTTTAAATCAAATCGATGATGAAGATAATAAGATTAAAGCATTAATTCATCAATTATATGACTTTAAAATACTATTTTACTACATTTGTGTTTGTAAACAAGACAGACTCTTACTCGCTCATCAACTGCCCCTTCATCGTCAGTGAACTCAACTGAAAGTGAACTTAAGAAACTACCTTACATTTCACGGCTTTACAATAAAGATAAAAGTATGAAGCCTGCCTAAAGACTACTCAGAAGTTTCTGTATAGAAAATTTAACCTTCATAAAACAATCTGTATGAGCAATTCTCACAACTTAAGAAGTGTAAGCGGAAAATGTAAACTTGTTTTCGAGGGTATAACGGGTCTTAAGCATGACTTAGATACGAGGAGTACATATTCTTTAGTAAACCCATTTTTGCTTACGGCACCAATGCGTGCGACGACCAAATCAAGCAAACAATTTTAGTTAGAAAAATTAATTATCATTAAATTAGATTTATTTCTTCATATTTAGCTAAAATCTTTGTAAATTCAAATCACTGCTCAATTCCGTTCTCTAAAACTCGAGGTGATGCAACAATAACACACTGGACTTACATCCGGAAAGACCCGGATTAGATTCCTGGCTCCGTCCATCTAGATTTCGGTATGCTATAGTTTCCCGAAATCGTCCCAGGTGAATGCACGGCTGGTCCCTTAACATTTTAACAACTTTCACTAATGACTTCGACGTCGACGAGACGAAACGTCTAACGAAAATACGCGAGACGAAACGTCTAACGAAAATACGCGAGACGAAAAAGTCTGATAAAACTATTGTACACTAGCTAAGATGCAAAGACGATGCTTTGTTCTATTACTGCAAAATTTATCCATGCGTTTATGGAAAGCAACAACTTTAATACAGGTATGACAATGTTTCTAACTAGACGTTTAAACAGTAATCCGAATAAAGTTTCGTAGCACCAAGGAAGTCACCAGAACTAGCTTGTCGATCGCCTAATGATTAACTCTGCTCCCGACAAGGGTAAGTAAGCTGCTGTTTGCAAACTAAACATGCTCAAAGGCGCGAAAAAATGTAAACAGCATACATGAACAAACTAATTGAATACTGTCACTTTTGAATTGGAAATGTGTGGCATAGGACTTTGAGAAACGTATTTTATTATCGTGTTGTAAATACATGTGTATTCTATTGGCTCGGTCTAACTTAATCGAGCGTAGTTATAAAAAAAATACGCCCTTCACATTAGGAAAATATTTCAGAAATCCGTGCAATACATAGGCCTAGGGATGTTTCGGATTCCAGCTGATTATAATTATTTTTATTGAAACAGAATAGAACAAAACAAGACCAAATCCACAAAATGACGTTTCATTCTCAAATACTGCATTTAAATAAAGTTTACGATTTGGGCATATCTTATGATATTGCCACATATGTACACGTAAGATAAGTAAGTTTTGATGCAGTTAATTGTTTTGTTTAAAATTTACTAATTTAAACTAACTATCTTATTTTAAAATTAAGTTTCATAAGAGCCTGAATTGCTAGCAGGCGTTCAGTCATAACCTGGCTAACCTACCTGGTAGTCAAGGAAACGTGGCGTGGCCGTGCAAACCTACCAGACTCAAATAGGTTAGTTTATGTACACGCCTGCTATATCTGACTGTGTGGAGGATTGGCTAATTTATGAGAATGTGAGGCCCGGTGCAGCATAAATATGAGCCTCTCAGTCATTTTTTCTAGATGCAGTTATAACGTGCGTTGTAGGCCATCTACTTTTCTAACGTGCTAGATGTGTTGTCATAGCTCTGACCTCGGTAATCCTGGATATTAATAACTGTATCATTACATGCACTTTACGCTTTAGGGGTCTTCTTACCTACGCTTCGAATGCGTTTCAGCGAGTTACGACTATTTTCTTTTTTATGAAATTATTTAAAGCACATTATATCTGGTTATCTACTAAAAGTACACATACTTCAAACTATGTTGCTATAGTTTTAAAAATTCGGCACGTTTATTAGAATCATTACTTTATGGACCCACAAAACGGCCAAAAATTGATTTTTCAGACTGCCGTATCTGGGAAATTAATAATTGGATTCAAAAACATAGCTATAGAAACAAGAGTTAGACTTTTAACTACGCTTCCTATAACAAAATAACGTGGTCACCGCTTAAAGTCCCATAGGAAAAGGGATAATAGTATAGCACTGCACGCCAGCTGAGTGGCTTGCGCGGAGAGGCGATAATGCTGTAAGGCGCCTGTCTACCTGCCTCTCAAACTGTGTTGTAGTGTGTTTGAAATACACGTTTTATAAACAAACTATTCCACGTGTGCTCACTTGGGTTTCGCACGAAAAGAAATAACATTTCAAACCAGGACGGAATACAACTTTTAACACATCACGTGTGTCGCAAACAGCATTTTTAAGTCCTTCAACATGGCCGAAAACGGCATTTTCAGACTGCCGTACCTCACAATATTGTGAACGAATGTCTGCGAAACTAGTACAGAGCCCTGCGTTGGACTTTCCTTACAACTTTCAACCAATAAAAAGACGGGGTCACCGCTGAAAGTGTCAGTCAGGCGCGTGTTCTACGATACCACTGCACGCCGTTTCAATGTATTGCGGTAGAGGCGATACCGCACCGCAGGAGCTGGTCAACATCACCCTTCGCGCCGTGCCTCACTCACACAAACACACGGCCAGTAGACGGGCACCTTAACATACGTCGATTAGTAGCATCATTACCGCTCCTGCCTCACACACACAAACGCAGCCTATCTAGGGAGGCGCCTTAAACCATACATCACAGGTACTATCACGGTTACATCGGAATATTTGAGAAGTCCATTTATTTTAAATTACAAACGTTTGTATATGTTTAACCCGACATGGCCGGCCGCCTGTAACGCAAGGCCCGGGCCTAATGCTCTAGACAAGGCTCCGGGTGGCTGTCAGGTGTGGTTGAGCAGAAGGTACGGCGACCCACCCAGACACCGTTCAGCAAGGGGAAACGTGGCCTCAGAAAGGGTACGAGTGTGACTAAACTGTAATTGTCGTCAAGAAGCGGCTCCACGCTCGGTTGGCCATCCGTGTTCGAGGCACGCCCTCGCAGCTGCATGCTGCACGATCTCTCCAGATGAAGCCAGCGATGATGGCCCTCCGAGTGATCCATGTGTCCCGTCTGTCAGTAAGATATACAAGTACTTTAGTACTTTAGACACCAGGGGTGACTTTCACACACTCAAAATGTTTACATTTCAGGCTACTTCAATAAAATAAGTAACTCCATTTGAATACTGGAAACCAAATTTTTAAACCATCCATTAAAAATATAAAATTTTTTCGTAAATGCCGAGAATTATAACATTTAATTGGCGCAAAGGCACGTGCAATTGCTGCAAATTAACCCCGTTTTACAGTACGCAGCTGTTAAAGTAAATCATTTATTCCTTATTTCGAGTTCATTTTGCAATATTGTTACAATATACAAAAAATTAAAACTAATCAAAATATGACGGAATTAAACTGTGTTTTACCCAGAACTACACGGCATTTTAATAATTTTATTTACTATAGGCCTGAGTTTAAAAAAATTGTTCCACTGTTCACGTCTATTTTATTAAAAAAATTTGCCTACCTCGAAGTGACAGGAATATCTTGAAGAAATTACATTGAAGTGATGAACATTTTTCGTCCGTAACCGACGTTCAACACCTTGGCTGATGTATGTTAGCTACAGTTTTATCATCAGTTAAAATGAGAGAGACAGGAATAATATTGATTGTGTGTAGGCACTTTATTGACTCCAACAACTGATTCGACACTTATTAAAACTCATTCCACACACATACACATACACACACATACATATATATATTCAAGTCTTGCAAGATTAATGCCATTTACATAAATTTCCATTATGTAGCAAGTGTATTTTTAAAAACACAATTGTTCAGTAATTAGAAGTATGTAGCTCTGTTACTTAATTTATTATAACAAAAGTAAGCAACACAAAAAATAAATTTATTTGTGAACTCGAATAACCTTATTAAGGAGTGGTACACAAACTATGCTAAACACAGTCTATGAAATCTTCAGTTAATTTGGAAGGTAACGTAAAATAAAGGACATTCCTATAAAATACTTTTTGTCGATTTTGTATTAAAACAGTGATTCGTTGCTGGAAAACCATTTATGACACCGAATTTTCGTACTTTTGATTGCCACGAAATATATAACACTAAAGGAGCGCATCACACTCAGGCACATCACATAGTAAGCAAAGAATGTTATGCAGACTTGCCATTTTTGTGGTTTTTTGCTGTTTTTGTATCACACTCCCTGTTAATTCCTCACTTCTAATATAAACTATTGAATATTATCCCTGCTCATTAATGCGCACATGTTCTTTGGCTCAAGGAAATCTGGATGTAATTATTCCTGTGGAATCGGTATTTTTTGAACTCATCAGCTTACTTGAACATCATTTTTGATGGAATGTATGAAAATATTTATGTATGTGTAATTTGATTTTTGTGACAGCCCAGCGAATAATTAAAAAAAGTATAACAAGAAAAGTAGACGAATTTGTATAAATGTTATGTACAATTCATAACAGAATATTGAGAAAATGATTGCGTCATTCTCAGACATAGTGGCTATATTTTGCTGTTATAATAAGAGTGAATTCTTTGAATAGTGTGTAATCAGAACACAATAAGCAAAAAAAAAAAAAAAAAAGGCCAGAAAGAGCGCGGGCGCAATGGCTGACTCACCACTCGCTCAACTGGGTCTAACTAAGGTTAATTCTACTACAAGTTGGAAAGAAAATGTGTTTTCTTATGGGAGAGTTTGGTACAGTGAAAATTTCTGCCGCTAGTTTTGCTGCTATCGCTAAGTTACCAGGTACTAGTAAAATTAAATTTAAATAGGCTTGGAAATGACAGATGTCATTTAACTATATTTTAAATTGAAAAGAAACCAAATTTGCGTTTTAAATTATCAACATAATGTAACTTAAAATTCAGGAAAACTGTGTGATCGGTCAGTTTGCACCCATTACCGATACCAGCATCGAAGCGGCAGAAATTTTACCTGTAACGAACTTTTAACACCGATCTTTCTAACCTGTAGTAGAATTAACGTTAGTCTAACCGTGGCCGTCTGCTCAGGCCTCTGAGAAGTGTGCAGATCTTCGGCCGTTACTAGATTATTATATAACTGCTCATCGCGCACGAGTCATATCTGCTTAGGAATAGTATTCACAGTTTGTGACACGTGCGTATAGCTTCTCCAGGTTCACCACTAGTCATTAATGCCACGGATTCCTTCCTATTTACGCTGTTTTTGCGAGGTGTTTTTAATTTATTTATTCCACCTTTATCCTAAGAGCGAGTGCTATGGGACTTGTCAGTGAAAATTTACACAGATCTATGACAGATTTACACATAAAGTAGTAATGAGTTTCTTTAATAAAATATGAACACGTATGTGTAAAATTTACCATTTCAGAAACCATTAATTAGTTCAATATAAGGTTTACCATTATAATATGTTTAATATATAACATACGTAACATATGCATAAAACAAATGAAACAAGGCTACATGAACATAACATAACTAATGAGCACATTAATTTCGTTTTACAATAAAATTCATCAACTTCAGAATATCATTTATAAATTAAAAACACATGAAACAAAGGCTACATGAAAATAACATAAAAAATGAGCACATTAATTTAGTTTTTAAAAAATATCATCAACTTCATTGTAACATTTTTCAATTAGGAACTCAAATAGTACTTTACGAAAGGTTTCATAGATATAGATTTTCTTTAAAAGATGAGGTAGGTTATTGTAAACTTAACTAAAATGTTATGTACAGATTGAGAGGCTTGATTTGCATTAACCTGATGGATATGAATATCCCCCTTTTTCCTACTATTGTGGTGATCGATTTGAGTGTTTAACTGAAATTAGGCAAATGTAAATTCTTTTTAATGACCAATATAGAATTATAAATTTATGTGCAAGGGATTGGGAGTATCCTCATTTCTTTGAAAAGTAGTTTGCAATGTGTAATTTGATGTTTGTGTAGAATTATTCGGGTTGACCTCGTATGAATCTTGGAAATCTTACTACGGTTATGCTTATATGGGCCCCAAAAGATAATGGCGTTGTTAATGGTTGAATGTACATTTTCATAATAAGCACTCTTGCAACAGTGTAAACTGTATTTACCAGCTAATATACGGAGGAAGTAACAATCTGAGCTTAGTTTAGTTGGTATTATTTGTACATGTTTCCAGTTTAATTTTTAAATCTTGTAAGGTAACATATATCACAAAACAGTTACATATAAATGTTGTAAATCGTTTGTACTATGTAACTTCATTTTTTCAGAACAGTTTTGACTAGTTACCGATGTTATTAAATTTTGTAAAATTCAATAATTAGCTAAAATTATAAAAACTTAAGTTATGATAAAAATTAAGCTTCATAGTACAAACAATTACCAATATTTCCATGTAACAGTTTTGCGATATCCGCTCCTTTTCAGGATTCAAAAAATAAAACTTACTGAAATAGCATAAACAAGGAACCGTGGCCTGAAGAGTACTGTGTACTGGTTTGAAGTTTCCGTGTTTGACGCGCGGGAACAGCTGAGTGATAAGAGCCACAGTACCACTCTCGACGATAGGCACATGGTATCAATTCGCAGCACGCTAAACTGGCGTGCAATGTTTTCCTACAACTATTTTTCCTGTGGGACTCTAAGCGGTGACCCTATAATTTATTTTTTGCGTAGTATGAAGTAAAGACCAATGCACGCGCCTCATTTTACAATTTACGGAGTCAGGTTATATTTTAAGAGTTACAGCAGTCTAAAAAAAAAGCCGTTTTTAGCCATTTCCAGAGGACCAAAAATCATGTTACTAACGAGCATACTGAATTTTCAAAAAGTGGCATACCTACGTAGTTTAAAGTGGGTGTTCTTTTCATAGATAACAACAATAAGAATAAGTTCGGTGGTTTCGCGTAAAAAAGTATTCGCTTGACACGCCACAACACAACACCGTCCAACGGCTAATTGCACAGTACTCTTGAAGCAAACTTTTTAGCTGCCGAAAATGGCAAACTTGGATGCTTTTGCGATCGCTAGTAGGTATGAAAAACTTGGCACAGTGTATTTTTAAATATATAGGGACGTAAAATACACCTTTAACTTTTACGTCATAAAATATAACGTCATCAATGATTTTGACGTGGAGGCGAGTTGTCAGCGAGACGACTGCACGTCTATTCAGTGACTTACCTTGACGTAAGTGTTCTGTCGTCGTTACCGCTTCCGCATTTATAAGCATCAAATGCGCAAAATACATGCACCCAGGCGGTCACCTTAAGACCACGAGCCATTGTTTAAGCTTTTTCCCGAACATTACACAATAATCCTAAAATGAAGCAGCTATCGTAAAACCGCTACGTATATTTGTCGAAAATAGTTTTATCTATGTAGCCTAATTTTTCCAATGAAACAAATTTATTTTGCTTACTTCTCAAAGGAATTTTCTTAAAGTCTATAGTTATGCCAAATTATATAATGTATGTTTTGAAAACAAGCTAGGCGGTATAGTATAAACGATTTTCAAGACATCTTTGTTGCGGTTTTACGATAGCTGTTTTCTATTTGAATTTAAAAAATAAGGTTCGCAATTTTGCATGTATAGGAACATGTGTCTAAAGAGTCCGTGGAACAATACTAATATGTGTCATTTAATGAAAATTTGTTGGATGTTAGTATAGATGTGCCATCGAACGGCAATTACAGATACGGCAAATCGGGGAACTGCTCGACCACGACAACTAGGAAGAAGCGTGGCGCTAGTAGTAAATATATACGTCACAGGTAGGGGAAATGTACTGCACCTGACATGAGTTCATGGCACACTCTCAGTGGAGACGTAGCGCGGCGAAAACCGAGTCAGCTGCCTGTGCCACAGTATTATGGCCAGTGCTGTGGTGCGCTATACCAGTTACGTGCTGACGTCAAGGACAAGCGGTAGTTCGCATTTTTTCCGCAAGACTGGTTGTCGTGATCGACTAGTAGCTTCAGACCATCGCGGAGTTAGTTTGTCCCGCTAAAATGTTAGTTTTAAGGTCTTTAGATGAATACATAGATAATTGTAGCCACGTTCTTGAAAAATATCCTTTGATCAAGCTACTTAACTATTGAAACTTTTTTCACTAATTGACATAAATACCAAAATTTTGAGTGTGGTGAAGTAACCTCCCATGGCAAAGCAGCCCCAGTTCATAATAACAGATTCTAATAAATTTTTGCGCAACTATACTATCTAAGCGACTCACTTTTTAAGCGTTAAATATTGCGCAGTAGTTAAAAATAGAAACACTTTTGGTGACTCGAATGAATCACTATCATTCTTGTAAAAATGTTTCCACATACAGTTGACAAACGGTAATTTATATATTGTCTTTAAGTTAATTTTCGTTTAGTTCCGCAAACCCCTAGATATTTCACGTAATGTACGTTGAATTAAATTAATGTACCACGTCTACCATTTAAATAAACTTCGAAAAAATTCAGATCACAAATACACACGTGTTCTCTTAAAAGAGCACTAACACAAGCACAAAATTCATGTGACAGCAAAGGAATATACTTGTTTTTGTTATTATTTAACAATATTAAGATAGTAAATACTAGCAATCAGGCCCACGGAAATTGTATGTCACGCATGCAGCGGAAGGTTATACTGTCGGAAAATAATATATATTATATTAACTGAGATCTGAACGGTGACTCAGCTTCCTTGTGATCCAGGGCAGTGCGTGGCATTTATTGCAGAAAATCTCTTATTCATTATTTCAAATTCAGAGTTTTTTAAGTAAAAAAAATTCAATGCTGTTTATATACATACTGTATGATACTATTTTTCAGGGTGAATTATTCAATTTCTGAAAGTCAGTTGGTTTTCCTTTCTAGTATAAAAAATATTTATAAAAATGTTAACTGTACCATGCCATTGTCCAAAAAATGAATGCTAATAAATTGTTATTGCTGTAAAATAGTCACAATGTATGCATACAAAACAAAACTTATATCGAAGAAATATATAAATTATTTAAACAATTAAAATTGCTTTCTGAACTCCTGTTATATAGGAATGTGAAGTCTGCAGTAGCGTAGTTCTCATCGTTTTTATTAACGGTGTTGAGGGGATATTTGTACATTTGTTCATGCCACTACATATATAAATATCTATTTTAGTGAAAGTTTAATCGCAAAAATATTACGTATGAGTAATAAATAATCCACTAGGTACGCTTTTAAAAACGTTATTTAATACCGTATATTGACTTGGCAGTACATAGTCAAATGTACTATCTACAATCAAACATTTTACATTCATGTAAACAAATTAAGTTAGATTAACCAAAGCATTTAAATTTTTGCTTCTGGAGCGTTTTGAACTTTCGGGAAGTTTGGCGAAAACGTTCTATTTTAAGAAAGTGTCTTCCATCATTTAATTTCTACGTAAATAACTTCCTTGCATTTATTTTATTCATATATTCTCCACTGTTCGATTTATAAAGCCAACTCACCGTTATTTGTGAAAATTATTAGGATTGAAAACTTACTTTTTAAAAATGTCTATTAACATTTAGTTATATTACGGTTTTTTGCTTCACCTCGTCTGATTTTTTTAAATATTACACAGAAGTTGCACTTTTGAAAGTTTTTCTTTCAGGATTTGAACAAACTGATTCATTGACTGATGCGTAATCGTTGAAAGGGAACTTCCAAATGTTACGGATATTTCTGATTTTTTCACATGTTCCTTCTGTAATATGTCCGAGAAATGTTCAAACATTGTAGAAATTAAACTTCACAGGTTCCATAGTTTGGACCTCTTGTGTTCGTAGCGAACAGGAAGGCCGTCTCGAAAAAGGAACGGAAGTGACGCCTAGACAGCTAGAGGAAGCGAGAACCTTCCGTTCATTGTCCGCCTCGAAAAAAAAAAATATCAGCAAACAAAATATCGCCAGTGTCCTTGGAATGTTAACGGTGGAAACAAAAGAGCTAACAAGTAACAGTTTGTTTTAATTTGCTGTCGGTACCTATATTCTGCACCGCTGATGCAATGTACAGTGCTACATCTCATTTGCAAGCATTCAGGATAAATATTCATCAGGTAACTTAAGTAACGTGCATAAGTTTTCCTTTTAGAATATATGCCTTCTTAATGTACGCAAGTTGTAATTTAAGGCCATCAACTCGTATCTAAGTAATCAATTTTTATACAGAAATATATGCTTCTTGGCGCTTGTAACTTATTAGGTACGTTCTGAATAGGGACCCTGGTTTTCGCGAAAATAATGTTATCCCACTTTGTTTCGGTGCCTTATGTGCACATCTGCAGTTATGCTTCGTGGTGACTGATTGGATATTTTTAATTGTCACGAGTTTTGCGATTCTACTGGCAAATCACAGACATGTGGTGTTGCAGGAACGTTATTGTAATTGGCTCAGTCAAATGTGATACGGCACTTCACTTAAACACACTGTCAATAACTAGAGACATGCAAAATTCGCGTTATTTTCTGACAGCTGACTAGACTCCAAGTGACTGTAGGCTCGCTCGGCGTCTCCCGCTGGCCGATATTGTCGTGACTTGCCGCGGGGAATGCTTACACGGTAGAGAGGCCAATCTCTGTAAAGACGTAACACACGTAAATGACAACACATAAAAGTTCGTGGCCAATTGAATCGCAGATTGTGCTCTGTTATGTATAGGAAAGTGAAGTTTAGTCTGCTACCAAATTATAACGCGAATTTTGCATGTCTCTATCAATAACCATTAAGCCGAATTGCAGATGTGGACTAAGACACTGAACAAACTGTGGCAAAATTATTTTTCGAGAAAAACAGAGGTCCCTAGTTCTAAAAAAAAAAAAAAAAAAAAAAAAAAAAAAAAAAAAAAAAAAAAAAAAAAAAAAAAAAAAAAAAAAAAAAAAAAAAAAAAAAAAAAAAAAAAAAATCATATTTGATAGCTTCAAAATTCACACTGCAAACGCTGTATCCTATCAATGATATTAAAATATTAAATATTTTCGTGTGATAATACTAAGTACTGCGATCTAAACGATACTTCAGCATTTGCGTTTGCTAGTTTGCAGATATTTCAATTTCTTACAGTCACTTTCATGATGAATGATAACGTCCTTTAGGTAGTTAACAATATCGCTAAATGGCCCGTAGTTTTGAGTAACCACAAATCTAGACAGTGCAAAAGGTGTGCACAATAATGGAGTGGCCACTCGTGAGGATTTCAATATTGATCTTTGAAATAATTGTGCAGTGGGAGTGCATGACTTGATTTAGTTTCTTGGACATACTCCATTGCTAGAGACATGCAAAATTCGTGTTATAATTTGGTAGCAGATCAAAATTCACTTTCCTATACATAACAGAGCATAATCTGCGATTCATTGACCACGAACTTTTATGTGTTGTCATTGACGTGTTACGTCTTTGCATAGGTTGGCCTCTCTAGCATGTAAGTATTCTCCGCGGCAAGTGACGACAATATTGGCCAGCAGGAGACGTCGAGCGAGCCTATAATCACTTTGAGTCTAGTCAGCTGTCAGAAAACAACGCGAAATTTGCATGTCTCTAGCAATGAGCAAATGCACTTAATACACAGTCTAAATAGCTAAAATTACAAATTTTCCACATCTCCTGAACATAATGCATTAACGTAACGCTGTGGTATTTGTTGTTACGCCTTGCTGATAAAATTTTAAAACGAATACGTGAAAAGCTTTAGTAATTTTACTGTAAAATTTAGGGTTATTACGAATATAATTTTACAGTTTAAAACTTTATTTTGGTAGAGATAATATATCGCGTATCTAGTTTAATTCTATTTTTTTCACAGTTACACCAACAATTTTTGTTTCTTTCGATTGCGTGACTAAATGTCACTACAAGATGTTCTTATCATCAGTTACAAAATGTGTAAATCGAATATATCTAAATAACGTTACGCATCAATTCCTGCAATCACCCGGTTATATAGTTTTTGCATGACGGTGGGTGCGTGTTAGTGTGGAGTTGTCAAATATTCAACTCTCATGAGGATGTCGTGAGGTAAGGATGGAGCAGCGTTGGAATGGAAGTGTTAGAAAATACGGGAGTGCCTTGAGAAAATCGCCCTTCAGCAGCAATGTCCATGCGAAAATTGACAAAACCATAATTGGAATCAAAATCCAGAACGCCGAGATTGTATTAATTATGCTCGGAGAAATGAGTTCATTGATACTGTTTAAATTTTGTAGTTCGCTTATTATTGATTCCTTGGACGTGATTAATCAACTGTTATTTAGCATTTTAAATTGTACCATGCAAAACAATCTTTCAGTTTGCTTCTTTTATTCTCAGTATATTGTTAACATTCTATTTTCAGCAGTCAATAATTCCTTAAGGCAAAGATTTCGATAACCACGGAATCGTATTACGTATGTACACGTCATTTTGGTCACTAGGCCATCTCCTGGTGATTTTTCAGAAGGTAACGGCCTTTAACAGATAAACTAATCTCAAACAATGGAAAGCAAAGCGTTTGAGTTTTTTTACATTGCACGGTGTTGCAAAACAAAGGCAATTTTTTACGTGCCGCGTGATAACGGTGGTGACCTAGAATTAGTCACGGCAGTAGCCAGGCACGGTCGATCTCTGGTTCAGCACTCCACGACATGAGAGCGAAAACGCGCACGTACAAGGACGGCGAGGTTACAATACCAGACACTCAAAGTTGAATTAAGTATTTTTAGTTTCAGCTTGCCAAGTAGGCTAATAAACGTACTCTGTGTTGAACAAATGTTTGCGAGGAAACAGTGGCGAAGCGTGGACGTGTTCCAAGGCAAGCAGTATGAGAGCCGACTTTGAGCAGGTGACAGTTGTGTTGCTGAGACCTAGGTGTATTACTGAGAACTAGTTCCTCGCCTCTTACATGCTACTGGCTGAGGAATGTACCTGTTCCAAATGTTTCCACAGGCAACTGAGAGTTCTGTACACTCACTGCTAATCTTCGCTTGACCTAACACCTCACGCTTCGCCACTGCGAGGAAAACAGCGTCGTCCGGAACTAGTTACACAGTATTTGAACGTGCGAGTTTGTTCCCTTTTAAATGATTCAATTACTTTAAAAGTAAGTCTTTAGATTACGTGTTTTAAAATATACAGCCGCAACTCCACTATGTTAGGGAACGGTCACCGAGACTTTGCTCGCGAGCGCCACGTTCGTCGAAACAGCGGTGTATACCGGAGCTAAAGTTTCGCGTTGATTGCGAACTGTAGCCGCACGTAAGAGCATTCAAATGTGAAAAATACAATATTTCATGTTCTTACTAAAGAAGTTAGTTATTTATATGCTACTGGTGACTACATTATTATCATATAAAAATAAAAACACATTCCCATATTCAGGGTTAAAATGTGCAGGTTACGGCAGCAAACATCCAACGAAAATTTATAGAAACACAAAAAAAGTCTTATTCAGCAATTTGACTGTTTCTTCTGTTTTTGCGATTGTTAATTTTTTTTAAGCTTAAACGAGAGCAGATATCAAAAGTCTGTTTTGCAGTTTTGTTTAAAATAGTTTTCGTCGTGGTAGCTATCTTTTTCCAAAACAGGAAATTATAAAGTTTCAACTAAAATGTCAACTAACCAGAGTTTCATTAATTACATAATTAGCTTAAACCATAGCGTTTACTGCCTTGAAAAAAAAAACAGCCAACATGGAGAAGAATATTTTAAACAGAACTATCAGACATGTGTTTGATATCGGCTTTCGTTTATTCGTAAAAAAATAATATCGCAAAAAAGTATGAGAGCATGGCCCTAAATTGAGTCTCGTGTGACTTGAGATTACAAACAAAATTTTTTCTAATTACTTTATTTGAAGTAATGTTCTACCATTGACCTCCTTTTATTACTATTATTCTACATAACAATAAAAATAATCTTACTGTGAGCTAATAGAGTATAAAATAATTTTATATCGTATACACTTTCTCTAGCTATCTAGCAGACTTCTAGGTCACGTTCCAAAGTACAAGAGACCAAGTATATGACGCCAGCTGAACCAATAAATTTTCGGGGGAGGGGGGAGGCAGAACAGCCCTACTTCCTGCATATTTTTACACTTCTGAGTATAACTGTGTTTCGCATTGCACAGTTCTATACACGCATACATTCCGCGCATTGACGCATTTCATTGCCACCCACTTTCTCATAATAATTCTATAAATCGACTGAAACTTTAAGCGGTCACATTGTCATTTTATTGATTGTAAATATGCATCAGTGTTCATTGTGGAGCCTTGTAACTATATCTTTGTCACATCTGAGCAGGAAAGTTGTTTATACTCATACGTATTTTAAAACGCACTCAAAAAATGTTTTCAATTCGCGTAAATTTTTGCGAGAACCACACAACCTCCCTACTAACAATTTTGTATTTTGTAAACCTGTGTACTGAGAACACAAATCAGTTTCGAAAAAAAAATTGTATTTATAATCTAAAGCAACAAAATTTTACGGTTTGCTACCCGCTTCATTTGCGTTGTAATCTGCTGGTAAATGCGTGTTTTAACTAAACTATTGCCTTCACTAGGTCAACGTTTCATATGCAGAACTACTGTTCTTCACGTAACACAAATAACTTAAAATTTTAGTTTTCAAAAACATTCTCTCTCGATGTACTGAATGTACATTGTAGTGCAGAACCGTCAAATCATATAAAGTTTATTGATTTCCATAGCGAAAAAAATGCTTCTTGACGCCTATACGTAGGTATTTCTGTCAGCGTTTTCGACTGATCACGTGGTATCTCAACACACCGTCCCCCAGCGCACGTACATTCATGTACGTCACAGGATATAAATATATTGATTTACTGCTTGGCAAGAATTAGCGAACCTTCCCTGATGTTTACAGTGTCCTTGTATATCTTCAATGCTAAAATCATCCTACGAAACTAGATTGCTGTTACTTGCGTCACGCAGTTTGGGAATCAACAATGTATCGTGCTGTTAATAGCTAAGTACAACACTTCAGGCCACCACCTTGCACGCATTTTAAATGCGTTTAAGTGTTTAGGGAAACTATTTTTTTATGCGTGTCAATAGCAATACTGTATTTATGGACGAAGCAATGCACTGGCTTTCAGTGTTTTAGCAGAAGTCCTTATGGAACTAGTTGTGGAAAGTATTGCGTTAAATCAAATGAAGGATTCTAATTTAGGTGTTTTTAATCAGGTACCGTAAATTGTTGTTACTCTACATTTATCTATACAATGAAAGAAGCTTGTAGGGTAAGAAAATCTACAATATAAAAATGAGTGCATATTTGTTCGTATTCTATGCGTTTCTATACTATTATTTCGATTGCGATAAAACTTGGTGAGTTGTTATGCGTGCGCCATCGAAGGTTTCTGTCAAAAATAAATATATTCCCTTGAGAAAAAAAAAGGGGGGGGGGATTCTGGGCAAACCGGGTTAATGGACAGAACTTCTTCAGTAGTTCATATATTTTATTCTAACTAGCACTTGTACACTGACTTACGGATGGCCAGGTTTTTAATAGCATAACTCACATAAGTTGAGACATGTATGATTAGTAGGGCCATGAACTATTCGCGAAGAGAATTTTGCTTCAGTTTGATTGAGTACCTTAGGTTTACATCAGCAGTTCTGCTTCAATAGTCAGTGATTGGCTGTTTTTAACTGTCACGTGTCTTGGGATCCGACCGGCAAATATTGTACGTGTGGTGTTGCTGTTACCTTGCTGTGGGTGGCACAGAATAATGAGAGACGTCACTTCACACATATATGCTGCCAATAACCATGAAGCATAGCTGCAGTTGTGCACTTAAGGCACTGAAATAAACTGGTACAAAATTCTTTCCGCGAAATGTTCATGGCCCTAGGTATTTTACGTCTTCCACAACGTAGCTGTCTGCAGACCAATAACAAGCATCGAATATTGCAATATCGGGATTCTTATTCGCTCAGTCAAATAGGTAACAGCTCCAAGTACAAGCCTTAGCCGGTAATGTTCTGGTGAGCTGAACGTGCGTTGAAACACAGCAGTCAAGCTTTCCCGCGATAAACCATAATTTCTACTATGGGTTAAAGATTTAAAATAACATTTGTGTTAGAAGTAGGTATGTCAGCCAGTATCTAAGTCTCCACAGTAAGGTCACTGATGCGTGACTTGAGAAGACGCGGGCAAGTGACATAACTGTGATGTTTCCTGAGAACCAGGGTACAGTCTCTCACTCGCACCAGTAACCCGCATTTACCCGTTACTTTCTTTCTCTCAGTGACATTCACGATTTCGCAATTTACATTCTCCTCGTCCTGTTACCGCACGAGCACCAGAAACCCTGTCCCCGTAACCAGAATAACATTGTGTGGATCGCGTATTGCAGCGAACTATATTGCTGAGTTGAAAAAAAATAACATTTCGTGAATTTGGTAATAAATACCACACTTGATGGAAAAATTACCCTGTTACTCTGCTGACCACTGAAACAGTAAACGCTTTCTAATGAGTATAGCGTAATAAGGCTATATGCTCAACACGTAATACTCAGTTCGCTATTAGGACGGATTTCCAGGCCGTATTAATTTATCTTTCAGTTAAATTGAAAATAACTTGTAAATTTTACAATATTAGGCCCAAACTCAAACTAAAATTTTGATTTTACCATGGCATTGTCCGTAGTTGTTATACAGCAACGACTTCGAAGAAAACAACCGCGTCCTACACCAACATCAAGTCACTGTATAAAAATTGTTCCATTCACATGGTGATGTTCATATCGAACTTGGTTCATAGGAATCATAAATTTATGATAAAATATTAGCAAATCATCTCGGTTTAACGCGTTAAGTATGCCACACTTTCAAATAACTGCAACTGTTATGAACTAAAAAAAAAGTTATTAATTTCCTCGTTATGTGCTTACAGCTTATATTATTTTTAAAAAAACCTTCAGTAGGTTACTCAATATTACGTTAAATACTGTGTGGTGCATGTGATTATAATGTTAATATCGTTGTTTCGATGCTAGTATTCAGAATTATGCTAATTTTATGTAGACCTATTTAAAAAATACTAATCTAATTAAAATAATGTCTATAGTAACTCTTTGCTTAGAAAAAAACATATAATGAACATTGTTTAAATTTATTACAACATGGGGTGTTGTGAGTGGATGTAGTTTTTTTTTCTACATACTTCAATGCGATGCAGAATGTCAAGACTAAAACATTCCCTGTTTATTACGTTTTCCTATTTTCTTTAGTTTTCTTGACAGACATTCTGCATCGCATCGGTCAGCGATTTTCATCGAAGTGTTTTAGCGCCAGGGGTGACATGCGGTGAGTATGGAGCAGCGCCAAACCTCCCGCACAGATGTTTTCGGATAGTACAATTATTTTCACATTAAAACAACAGTATTTTTGAATTTCGGTTATTATAGATGCCTAGATACTATCAAATTAAAAATTACCATGCCAGTTTTCAATTTTTCTAGTTTTTGCGGTTTCAATCCCTTATTTTTCTAAAAAAAAAATAGTAATAATAATAAATAATTTTTTTACTCGAAAGCAAAGCATATTGCCGCATAGTGCTATATAAATAAACGTCCGCTGATAAAATATCTACGCGGCAAAAAAATCTCATAGAATTTTGAAGTGTAGTTCATAATTTATTAACGATTGAACATTCCAGTCATTTGATCGACATCGTACCTTCCCATACACCTTAAGGTGGCCGTCTAGGTGGAGGTATTTGAAGCGTTGGAGGCCTAGAAGTTCAGAAGTTGTAAGGACGAGACAGTATGCGCATCAAGCCTCGCCTTGGCCTCTAGGCGCAAGTCACTGAACTGATGTGCAGTCTTCTCGTCGACAACTCGAACAGACATTCAGATGTGACTTTATCATTTTATGACTTAACATTAAATATCAAGGTGTATTGAAAGCAACTATACAAATTAAATGATTGTGTGGCAAGATATACCTAAAAAGGATCACAAAAACACCACTTTCGGCAGCGTGAAAATAAACTTACGAGATAAATGGAGGATCTGAAATGAGTAGACACATTCTATGACTACTATTGCTAAGCATAACGACTTACGCACGCTGAGCAGTTTTCAAATAATCTGATAACGACCGAAGCCTTGCACACCGCTCGGCGGCTGGGAGACGGTCACGGCCGCCTACCCCACGCTTCAAATGCGCTGCAGTGTGTTCGTAAACAGGTTTTTTCCTACGAAAATATTCCATGTGCGCCCAATGTACCAACGTATGAAAAGAAAAGAAATCACAGACAAGGTTGGAACGTCATTGTTAAGACACCACGTTCATGGAAAACACTGTTTCTAAGCCCTCCAACATGGCTAAAAACGGCCTTTTCAGACTTCCGTACTTCGAAATGTACTAACCGGATGTACGTGAAACTCAGGTTGCGACCTGCACTGAACTTAGTTGCAGACTTTCCACCATAAAATTATATGGTCACCGGTTACTATCCCATAGTAAAAACAGTTCGGCGGGAACCTTGCACGCTAGTACAGCGCTTGGCCCGTTGAGGTGACGCGGCATTTGATGCGCGCTTCAAGGTCGACCTTACTGCTCCGTCGATTTTGAGCCTCTTACGCGCAGGTAGGTGGCGTACTTAGAGTTCTTATCTAGGTAGGCTGCATAGGTGTACGTGAGGCACAAAACCGGTGGAGCGTTAAGAGTGACGTCGGTCGGCGTATGTACTGCATTATCGCCTCTACACGCAAACCTAGCAGCTGGCGTGCAGAGCTTAACACTCATTTTCCTATGGAACTTCAAGTGGTGACCGTATTCTTTTATTTTAGATATTTATGGTTAAAATTACAGCGCTTACTTCTAATATTGTGCTTTTCGAATTCGGTTGGAATTTTCCAAATATGGCAGTTTAAAAAAGCTGTTTTTACTCATTTGAGAGTCTTGAACATCGTGTTTCCAATAAGCGATCCTAATTTTAAAACTGATAGAAACTATGTTTCAAATGTTTTTTTCCTTTTCGTAGGTCTACAAACTAAATGTGCGTTGAGATGTTTCTTACAAATATGATTACTTGTAACTAGCTGCAATGCGTTTATAAGTGTTGACTAACGCGTACGCCTGTGCAATGCGCTAAACTGCGTCCAATGTTTCCGATTTACCGCTGGAATTTATGGGACTTCAAACGTCTACAGTAACATTTAATTTGTGTAAAGTATTTGCCAAAGTACAATTTAGAGCCACTGAAGAACCCTCAATTATTTTCATTTCAACACAAGCAGTAGCCTAGATTTTGTGAGTACTGCCGTGCAAAAAAAAGACATTTTTTAGATACGTTAGCGGGCTTAGAAGAAATATTTGCAATTTGTGTTAGTATGTTTCAAACGTCCTTCAAAGTTCTTCTCTAGTGTTTCTTTGTCGTACGTACATTCTGAATAAGTATAACTGTTTTTAAAATAACAGTACATTCTTCACTCGCCTCAACGCAGTTCAATAACCAAAAATAGCTGACCCCTTAAGATTCGGCTAAATCTCCCGTCTCCTGATGTTATACAGCCTAGATAGTGGTTTGTTGCACCGGCATATAAGAGAAGACTACCGTGCACTGTACCCGCAGCAAGGACATAGTTACCGAATGTAGCAACTTAGCATCATGGTGGTACTTCGAGATCGGGTAGCGATCCAACTGTAGAAGATTTTTAAATACTTCATGAGGCCTGTTGGATTGAAAAAAATTCAATAACTGTCCCCATTAACATCGTAAATTCTAACGTCGGTGAGGCGTACACTTCAATGAGCAGTGTAGCATACGAATGTTCGCCGGTGACTGGAATACTATAGGTAGGGCCCGGTAGTTTTCGCGAACAGATTTTTGCCCCACTTTGTTTCAGTGCCTTACGTGCATACCTGCATCTCAACTTCTTGGCTATTGGCAGAGTTTTGTTTGTGCAGAGTCGTTATTCATTTGACTGTGCCAATCAGTATAGGGCCTACGAATAACTGTGACACATCACGTATATAATTTGCGGGTTTAACCTCCAGACACTAGGGTGTTACGGCATCCAATCACTGACCACATAGCAGGGATACAGTTGCGCATCTAAGGCACTGAAACAAAGTGCTGCAAAAATCTTTTCGCGAAAACTACCGGGCCCTAATTAATAATTACTCGCTGACACAGAGATATGGGCCTGCGTTTAGTTAAAATTTTATTATTGGTTCAGCGACTTATACGAGGTGTCATATGCGTCAAGGACCAATTATGAAAATGACACGAATGTACAGTTGGTGAAATTATAGCTTGTGCCTAAAAGAATTTTTCAGGTCCCTACCTATAAACTATGAAATCTTCTTTATCTACTTACTGTCTTTGACTTCACGCCTACCTGAGACATGTTCACGAAGGTAAACAGAACGTCAGTAATGAACGCAGATACGAGTCTCGGACGACTCACTTTTCTCTCTGGGTGCTGACAGTGCTGACAGCACTATAAAAAAGTTAGTAAACAGTATCGAAATTTTTTAACCCATACACAGTATGGGTGCTTGCCGTAGTTCAGCTTGTAAATAATGTGAATGTTTAGCATTGTTGTAATATAAGTCTGGTAACATCAGTACTTAAAAGGTTCCTAAAAATCAATAAAAACGCTATTATTTATGTTTCGCAAAGTCTTTACCATACGTGCTTTTCTTATACTCCTGTACATCGGAGTGTTGAATTACAAATTATATATAGATTCTTTAATAAGTAGTGTTCGCACTATCTAGATGAAGAACAGCCCGTATGAGACAGGCTGAAACGCCGTCTCCACTTGTATCCTACAGATACCCAAACATTTGGATAACTGTCCCGCTACTTGGAGGATACATGACGAAATGCATCTCAAGAAAAAACATGGCACTACAATGCTGTTTTATCCTTGTTTGTTAACGGAATGTGTCGTGATGTTTATTATTTGCTAACGATGTAGGACCTAAAAGCAAATACAGCACAGATACTTAGCGATACATGATGCCTGTGCTTCTAGCAGCTTAGAGTTCTGGTGACATTGTTAACAAAAAAAAATCCAAACACCACCGTTCAACAGGCATCGCGAACGTCATATAAATTTTAATTTTAGTCCATCAGGTTAGCAATCTCAGTCGCCAAAGTAGATCTAGCAAGAATGTCGCCACCGTCTCCAATGCTAAAGGATAGACCGTGACTAGTACAGTCGGCCTCACGTAATAGCAATGGTTTTTTTTTTTTTTGTAGTTCTGAAGGTGTCATGTAACAAACGTTAACAAACGGTTTTTTTTTGTTGAGTGTGTGAGTGTGTGTTGTGCAAATGCACGTGTAGAAAAGTTAAACAATGTACGTTTCCACGGAAATAGCCGTTTACCGGACTACCAACACAACTGTAAAAAAACTAGAATTCCTACGCGACATAGATGTTATTCTTTATTGCTCTCCGCCGTGTTAGCCGAGACAAAACCGTCGCCGTTTGAGACAGCACTCGCCGCAGAAGTGTTTTAATTCGTTCGGTGTGACCTTGTCGTTGTTGGGCTGGTGTGGGCCGTACCGGAACTGGAAGTGCACCGTGAGGAGTACCGTGGGACCCCCCTCTTCCGCCCTACCGCGCATGCCTGGCCCCTACCACGTCGCAAGCGGCTGCTCTCTCTTCCTAGCGCTGGAGTCTCCAGTCATCCTGCCGCAGTCGTCCGTGCAGGCTGCCACGCAGACACCAGGCAGTTACCAGCTACCGGCACGCTTCCCACACTCACTGAGGTACGTGCCCTAACATATACGTGGTTCATGATTAACTGAGCACTCTTGCCTAGACTAATAACTGCACACTATTATGTATTGTGATTTCAGATGTTAACGTTTGAATACCAAACCTCGATTTACATTGATTGTTTCTTACAGCGACTTTTAACATAAATATTGAATAATGACAGGACATGTTTTAATTATGTGAAAGGGTAAAAGTATCCAAGGTTTCTACAGTGCTCTCAGTTTATCTCGACTAACCTATATCAGACTTCAGGGCCACGGTGGCCGAATGGTCAGACATCTTGCCTCCCACCAAGGCGATCCGGGTTCGATTACGGGCGGGGTCGGTCCCCGGATTTTCGCATGTGGGAATCATGCCGGACGATGCCGTTTGTCGGCGGGTTTTCTCGGGGATCTCCCGTTCCCCCACCCCCTCATTCCTGCATCGATCCACACTCACCTCATGTCACCTCTCACCAGCGCCGAAGACCTCGATGTTAAGCGCTGACCAAAATCTCTCACTCACTCCCAACATATAGTAACTACTTGGAGAACAATTCCCACATTATTTTGTCACCCCTTTTGCGATAATGATAGGTAGTTTTTATCACTTGGTGCAAGAACCTCAAAACTTTTTTCAATAGAATGGCTTTGAAAAAGGTCAAGACTAAGAATAGTTATCCGATGCACAATTCCATCAAGGCGTTTCGCGAAATAGTTCACCGTTTGTTCGCAAAAAAATTTTTAGCTTCATATTGACTTATTTTCACAGCAAAATTGGTAATAAATTGAATACAAAATCTCAAAAAATATGAGGTTCCTTGCTACCATAAAATATGTATACAAATTATATGATTATGACAAACCAATATAGGGGTACTTCGATACGAAAATTACGTTGACTTAGAAAAAATTCAAAATCGGTGTAAAACTACCGCACATGGCCATAAGCAGACATCGTACAACAATTTCCCAGTTATGTTGAAATCAGGTGTCACTATGTTGAATGAGGTGGTATGGCGCTGTGATAATAACATTCGTCTCCCATATACTGGGTTCGATTCCCGGCAGGGTCGTACCACCAACTTTTGACATGTGGCTGACGTCACCGTGGTTGGCGAGTTTCCGCAGGGTACTCCCGATACCAAGTCTTTCGTATTTCGTTGTTTTGCTATGTCATCGTTCGCGCCGGGCGCTCAGTTATAAATATGCTCTCGGGGTAAGACACCCTACTCTCTGACACCCTCTTCGTACGATATTTAAGTTTTTTATGTTGACTAATAGTAATTATGTATTAACTAGCCGAAATCATATTGTTTTGTCTGCGAAAAAACTCAGACTCCACGATAAAAACTATTTTCAACAATAAAGTAAGGCGGTTTACGATATTCGCTCTCAATTAGATTGAAAAAAAAAAAAAAAAAACAATCATAATAACTGAAGCAGTACAAATAGGTGACCACAGACTTAGAAAATATTTTCAAAAGCGTGGTTGCGAAATATTGAAACTAGCGAGGTATTTTGCCTCCTGTACATAACAATTATGTGGCGTTTTTTTCGTCGACCAAAGCAATAAATATCGGAGTTCGAGATTTTGATAATTAGTGCATCATACATGTAGTAAGAAATTTTTCATACTTGTTTTAGGTATGTGACAAAAATAACGAAGTCGATACAATTAAAAAAAATTGATTATAGTAGCTAAATAACTAAATTAATTTTAAAGATACTGTAATTGTTTAAAAACTCAGTTATTATTTTAACGCTACATAACAGACGCACTATAAACGTATGTAACTCAATACTTAATGGACCTAATCGAATAGTGTATTCCTTAAAATTTCTCAAGTCACTCCAGCTATCCTGATTTAACCGGTATTATGGCGTATTTTACTAACCTAGTTTAAATATAAAATTTTTTTCGAAATCTACAGACTTCATTAACTGTTGTAATACATGGACATCCCCGTTATTTAACTAACTAGTCGACGAAACAACTGCCACGGCAATATGTGAAGTATTCTAGGCATATTTTCATATATTACCAGCGTTCGCGCACCGCGGCACCTTCCCGCGACTCTTAAAAGTAATCGCCTTCAAAGACGTTCATCAATTTATGTTAGCATAATAGGACCTAATACGTTTTAGCTTGTGAACATTGCTCTTGACGAATTTTCCGTCGATTAAAAAGTAATATGCGTGTATGGGAGTTATCTGAAAGAAAAACTGTTCACACTTATGAGATCATTCTCTCTAACACCAAAGATGTAATGTGCATGATCTTAGTGACAACTCTTAATATCACCCGTGGATATGATTTGGCATTTTTGGAAATACTGTAAAAATTCGCACATTTTTTTTATCCAGACGTACAAAACTTTTCCAGGTTACATACATAGATTTCTCAGTTACATCGGTAAGCCTGCTAGCCTAAAAAATAACGCTAGCTCTTGGAATGTAGCATTAACAATACAAGATACGTGGAAACAGACGGTGGCAATTGCTGTAATATTGGTGAACCGGTAAACACAGATAGGGTTAATAATTGCACACAAGTACGCAAGCTACGATGAAACTATAATGTGTGTTGGACTACCCGGTTCACGTTATATTTTATATTTTTAACTTTAGGTAGGTGGTTGTGCAAGTTTCTGTGTCGGTTTTTAACGGAATCTGCGGTTAATTCAATGTTAACTAAAAAAAATCATTTTTGCTTTATGCTGTTTGGCTGGAAAAGCCTCACACCACACGCAATGTGTCCAGGGGGTAAAAGTCACTTGTGGGAGGACTCACGTTTGAGTGCTGATCCAATTCCATTGGTTGGCGGGTTTTCTCGGGGATCTCCCGTTTCTCCAGTCCCTTCATTCCGGCGCTGCTTCATTCTTACCGCATGTTACCCCTCACCATCGCTGAAGACCACGATGTTAAGCATTGACCAAAATCTCTCACTCACACACTCAAACTCATCCAACTGGGAATTAGCTTGTCAAATGCGCCGCAGAGCATGCAACGTGTTAACTGAACTTGGCTCTACAGCTCCCATGACTAATACATGATTATTAGAGTACCGGAAATTTCGCGGATTAAACTGAGGAGAGGTTAGATTTCTAAGTCATGTACATGTTGGAAACTTTTTCCATCGGGTCGTTGTTTATTAAATGTGACACTGAGGACTCCGAACCAATGGCGGATATGCATAAGAACACTCATGGACTCCCGCGCTACATCGTCAAATGTTCAAATGCTCACTCACTGGAGCAGCAGTCAATGTACAAGTAACTGAGGACAGAGTGTACACAGGACTGTGGAGTCCAGCCTGGTGGTCGTTGAACCCGCTACATTTCCGGGACTCTTAATGATTATGCTGATTTATCGTGGGAAAAGTAGACAGTTTACTAGACTTCAGTGCTTCAATGAAACGTGTTCTTTCATTACTGTTGTGTCCCCATTTGACTAGGTCGAACGTTAACTGCGTCACAACTGAACCGCTTGTAATTAGTTTGTAAATAGGTAAAGCGTTTCATATATCCATCGTCTGATCATGTGAGGTGCAGGATGCATAACTGTTTTTTCCCACGTTAGCACGGAAGAAACTCGCAAATTTACAGTGAATTGTTTACAAATGCCTTATTATTAGAGACATGCAAAATTCGCGTTATCATTTGGTAGCAGACTAAACTTCACTTTCCTATACATAACAGAGCATAATCTGCGATTAAATTGGCCACGAACTTTTCTGTGTTGTCATTTACGTGTGTTACGTCTTTACAGAGATTGGCCTCTGTACCGTGTAAGTATTCTCCGCGGCAAGTCACGACAATATTGCCCAGCGGGAGACGTCGTACGAGCCTATAGTCACTTGGAGTCTAGTAAGCTATCAGAAAATAACGCGAATTTTGCATGTCTCTACTTATTATGGTCTTGCAGATATGATACGTGGACGAACACGTTTATCTTCAAGCGGCAGACGCTAACATAAAACGCAAAAAGAATCTGATTATGACTATACTACGATACAACCTATACTGTCATCGTGCGATTTGTTCATTGTCATCTTATTAAAATTTACAAACGCGTTGAATTGTGGTGGCAACCAAACTTGCTGTTCATTTTAAACACAATATTCTTACATTGTTTTCTATTGCAAAACTAATAATTACTTTTATAATTCATCACCATCGTATCCGAACACCCACAGAACAGTGTTTATGTAGTATCTTGCAGTTACGGACACAAGTTTTCTGATAGGTGGATTTTATTATCGTTTAATTAACCACGAATAAAACAAACAGTATGTAACTTAATAGTGCAGCTCAAGTTCATCACTGAAATATTTACATCAGAAACATACAACCGTATTGGTGAAGTAGGAATAGTCACCCTATTTTTTGCAAGTAACTTTTGTAAATAAGTGGTTATAATTTATTACGTTCAAATTGTTATTTACCATGATTAAATAACGACAAAACTTCGTTTAGTCCGAACTCGCTTTGGTGAACCGTTTTTGAGAAAACGTCTGTCATAATTGGGCAACGTTATGCACCGAAGAGCCAACACTGAAAAAAATATATAAAAAAAGAAAATTATGTCCCCGAAGTTACTTTATTTTATAATTAATCTACAAAATCTGCTATCTAATATCATTAGTATGACGTTATTTATACATTTCCAGATTCCCGTCAAAGTTTATATATATATATATATATTTAATTTTAAATTGATTTTTTTTCTTAACGTTGTCCAATTTTGCAATATGTGGGTAGGCAACATGTCAGACCTGGCTGCCCCACATGTCGCTAAGGATGCAGGTGAGGAAGGAAACGGCTCTTGCGTGTAAGAGGCCTTGGATACTGGAAAGTCTGTGTGTAACTCCTCTGGTTGTACAAGCACCAACGTTTCACGTGAGCGGAACTTGACGAAATGCACCTCGTGCATGGGGCAGCTAACGCTAAAGCCCGGTACACACTATCCATTATTCAGTACAGAAATACGTACCAAAGTGAACGGGAACTACGCTCAATTCAGCCATAATTACGAACTTAATTTTACAAATAAACACTGTCCTGTTTCTCATCGTAGTGTATGTTCACGCACTTGCGCAGTGCACAGTTTGAGCCACCGCGCTTGCGAAGTACGCAAATAGGGTTGCCAATATGATTTGAATATAAATGCAATGCTTGTTTCCTGCCGAACACGCGACAGTCGAATTTTTCAAAATGTAAATTACACAAGATAATTTTACTTATTACACAATTACACGCTTGTCTTGTACGTGAAATAATAATGGGGAAATCTACAGTTATACGTTATGGAATATAACAACCAACATGTTTTTACCCGTTGCGCACCGAACGTTAATAGTAAGCAGTGTTTGTGTATTAAATTTCCGCTACAGAACCGTGTTATTAAATCTCTACGAAAGTTTACGAACAGAACTTACGTAGGAATTGAGTAGGGAATTAAGGATGGTGTGTGCAAGGCAAGCTGATAAGAGGTGTACAAGTTGCGCTGTCCAACGCGGTGTCAACACTCGTGTAAGACATGTGTGCGTCTCCTTCCTGCTGTATTGCATTGTCGTGGCGGACACGACATGAAGAACATATTTTTCCGGTCAACCATACTCCTTCAATACATCATCACTGCGACAGAAGTCTCGGGGGTGCGACAAGTTTTCAGAACAGGAACGTAATATTTCTAACTCAGTCGCGTCACGAGTGAGAGAGTTGAAAATAGATGCAAACATATTTTGTAAGTTTTTAGTGTTGAGTTACTAACGTAGATAAAATGTAGTGAAGTCATTGTAAATAAACATGCCTTGTTGGCCATTAATACGTCGCAGCGCTACTGGAGCACCCTCTTAGCACTCCCATAATACCCCGCGGAGAAACACTGCAAACCTTCCTCCGGTGAGTCTGTCAGAAAAGTTATACGGTCATTTCAACCAGCTTCCCAGGATATTGCACCATATGTTTATGTCCCATCGGACCTGACGACACTTGGCACGAATGACATGATGTCAGTTGTGGGTGTTATGCCAATTAATTATACTTTCTTGGGTAAAATGAGCTCCGTAAGTCCACAGGATGAGACCCACAATGTCCGGGTCTTGCTGCACTGCCTCCAGCATCCAGTGATAGTACTGTAGACGGCGAAGTCGATCCCCTTCAAACAAGTGTTGTTGGGGACTGTAGTGATATGGGTGCAGCCCATCGCCACGCAGGATGGTTTGTACAAACGAACGACTCACGACGTGGTGTGCGAGCTTAAGGGCACCGCCTACCCGCGTCTTAGAGGCTCAAAAGCGACGGAGCAGTAAGGTCGAACTTGAAGCGCACATCAAATGCCACGTCGCCTCAACGAGCCAAGCACTGAACTAGCGTGCAAGGTTCCGACCAAACCGTTTTTACTATGGGACACTAATCGGTGACCATATAATTTTATTGGTGGAAAGTCTGCAACTAAGTTCAGTGCAGGTTGCTATCTGGTTTTCACAAACATCCTGCTAGTACATTTGAAGTACGGCCATGTTGGAGGGCTTAGAAACAGCGTTTTAAAAGAGCGTGGCTTCTTAACAACGAGGTTCCAACCTTGTCTGAAGTTTGTTTTCTTTTCGTACATTGCCACGATAGGCACACGTGGAATATTTTCGTAGAAAAAATATGTCCAGGCGGCCGCCTTAAGATAGAAGCCGTTGCAAACACCTGTAGTAGCGCATTGTCACTATGTACGTGCTACACGGGTTGCCTATCTGACGGTTTTACCATAATTATCCGACAATTGATTGCCTGTGTCTCAGAAATGGTTTGTCTGAGCGTGTTCGGACACCAGTAGCCTACCTTTTTTGGTTCATTATGTCGTTCCGGGAATGACATAATGAACAAAAAAGGAATCCGATCCTTTATTCACAACGATGGGTTATTATAGGTGTACAGGTACAGAAATACCTATGTTTACAACGCATGGGATTGAATGATGGTCACACTTTGTTTCATACATCGTGCATCTGAATTGAATTCGAAAGGTCAACGTTTCATACGTATTGGTTATTGATTTATCGCCACTTGTTCATGAACACAACTTTCACGGTGGTTTTACATCGATACTATTGACAGTAGAATCGTGGTTACTGTAATCATTATTCTGTATGTAGGTCTGGCTACCTGTACCCGTGAGCTTTTCTGCGATTCACATTCAATTTTGTTTATATACACGTATATATACATACACTATTTATTTTATTATATGCATATAGTTTATTCTACTATGATTGTTTTTAAACATAATATTAAGTTTACACATTCAGTATGAGTATGATTTTTTACAACAGATCTGTAAATCTGTAAAAGTACAAAAAAAAACTAGTTTTTGTACAGTTATAGGCTGTTCAGGATAAAGTGAGACCTGCTTAAATGTATCTTTCGGCGATTTTGCATTCGTCTGTAATATTTTCAATATAAAAACTATCACAAAAATAAAAATCAGAGTAAATGTTCCACCACACTGTAGACGTATCTCCTTCGGCTCCAATTGAATACAGTTTTTGGTTCTTGTATGTGTTAGGGAATGCTCAGTTTAGAGCCTAGAGTAGGAAACTATCTACCCGTTTTTCCATAGAGGCCACGTGTTGGCAGCAGACGACCAGGTCGTGGGACTTACCGCCCATTTTTTTTCGTTCCGAAGGTTCGAGGCTATTCCCCCACCCCTAACTGACCCTTTTCTGCATTTCCGTCTGTGGGTCAGCCGGGCCGCGCGTGCAGGTCAGCTTGGCCTTCTTCTAATCAAGGCTGATGGATAGCGGGCAATATCAGATAGGAACGGGCTTTGCTACTACACGAACGTTCCTCGAGTGTAGCTATAAATATGTTCCGTGATAATTGTCAATTAACCGCCTCTGCTTAATGCCTTGAAGGCTACGAGACCCATTACTCATACGATCAATATATCTTCCGTCAGTCAGGACACGCCTCGTTACAAGGTTCACTTCCTTTAATGCATTCTGCTACACATTTAGAGGTTCTAAGCCTGGACAACAGCCAAGAACATTATTAAGGCGGTCACCTAATTGGTGCTTGAAATGAGTAGCATCATTTGTTGTAGAAAACCTTTATTTTCGATGAAACTAATGAATTCGTCTAAAATATGTTTGTCTGTGAGAGGAAAAGACATTCCAAACGACGGCAAATTAATACTCCCAAAACGGCACACCGAGGGAGATGTAGCAGTGGTAAAACATTCGTCTCGTATTTGGGAGGATGCGGGTTAGATCCCCGGCTCTGGCCAACCTGATTTCGGCTTTCCAGGGTTGACCGAAACCTCACCAGGTGAATTCTCAGACGGCCATGGCCAACTCCTGCCCTCCTTCCCCCGTGTACATTTATCAATGCTTCTTGAGCTGTTTGAAGGCACGTAAAATCGGCCAAATAATATTGTCAGTAGTTTTTTGGCAGTCAAGAAATGCTATTTCAGACTGATTATTTCTCGCTAAATGTGATATTTGTTCACAAGCAAAGCTATGATGGAGGCTTGCATCAGACTTCGTTGCGTAGTAGCGACCAATAAAAATTGAAACATTGATTTCATAAACTGCCCAAGTCATCAATTTTTCCAAAATTGTATTATTACTGCAAGTTGCAAAATGGCATATGTTTCAATGAATTAAATTAATAACACCACATTTTCTCTTTTGCTGCCCACCTACCACGGTTTACGACCTTCCCTCCCCCTTCCCCAAAATTAGGTGTTTTTTTTTTTTTTTTTTGCAGAAACCTTCACGGGCGCACGCACAACTCCTCATCGAAGTTATTTTTTCACTACATTTGTTTTGGGTACCCCGTTCTGCACCACTACACCGTCCCCTACCCTGCCCTGAAAATTATTTTAGCAGAGATCTTTGCGGATGCACGCAGAATCACTCAGCAAAAATGTCATCGAAATCGGATGAATTTGTGCTAAGCGAACATTTTTGCGTTGCATACGTCCGAGAAAACTGCGCTGCTTCGCCCTACTGTAAAATTAACCGTGTTTGATACTACCCATCTTCACTAGCCGCGGTAGTATTAGGGCCTACACACCACTCACACGGGCGATCAGCAGTTCTAGAATAAACTTATTTCTGCCGAAGCTCTGCACGCGACCTGGGCAAGCAGGATGTGTGTGTATGTATGTGTGTGTGTATATATATATATATATATATATATATATATATATATATATATATATATATATATATATATATATATATAAACCTACTGAACATTTAGATGCCGTGATTTTTGTTTAAGAATACGGTAATACTTTTTTTTTCTGAGATTTCCGTTTTGTACTTTTTCTCCAATAATCTACAATAATAGCATAGCCTGTTTTTTTGCCGTTGATTTATGCACTGTACAATCTTTGCTTAAACTTATTAGGGACTTGGCTTGCATTCGTGTCATCAGTATTTCCTGTAAGAGAATATTGTAGTCATTAGTAACGTCTACTAAACTAATATTATTTCGCATAAATATAAAGTTATGAATTTCTGACATTTGAATGCCCTGTAGAGGTGTATATGAGGCCTTCAGAGTATAAGTGGTGTATGTCCATAGACACTGTTCGCTACTATCTTGTTTAAAACGTGTATGTATATAACATTTTAGCATAAATTTAGTAAACACTGAGTA
>PNEQ01090669.1:0-19568 GCA_003012365.1 Medauroidea extradentata
TTCATCATGTTTCGGATATGCTTTTAGTCACGTAGGCCACCCTCGAAGGGTTAAGACGCAGTTGGGACAGGTATCTATGACGTAGGTTCGGCGGTTTTCCCACTATGAGCCACCCGGGCTTTGAGTCATCGGCCAGCCCTCAAGGTGTTACGAAACAGCCGCCGACCACTGGCCTCCAGGAACATGGCACGCAACAATATGTTTGGGAGTTTTGTTTAAAATCGTTTCTGCCGTGATAGCTATTTTTTTTTTCAAAACAAAAAATTATACGGTTACGATTAAAAAGTCAACCAGAATTACGTTTATTACATAATTAGCTAAAATCATTGTTAGAGATTATGGGTTTATCGCGGGAAAACTTGACTGTTCGCTAGGTTTCGCCGTACGTTCAGCTTATGAGAAGATGACTGGCTTTTACTCGTAAGTAGAGTTGTTGCCCTATTTTACTGAGCCAATTAAAGTCCCGGTATTGTAATGTTTGCTGCCTATTATTGGTCTCCAGACAGTTACTTTGTGTCAGTGTTTTCAAGGCTATATTGGCGGAAAAAAATTTCGCGATATACCATCATCTCTAATCATTGTATCAACACTTTGAAATAATCTGCCAACATAAAGAAGACGATGACGATTTTAAACAAAAATGGCAAATATATTTTTCATATCTGCTCTCGTTTAGGCGTAGAAAATAACACCGCTAAAAAAGTACAAATAACAAAGCATGATCTTAGCGGTGATGAAAATCTGTCTACGATACGTGGTAGCTCAGCTGACGCTAATAATTAAAATAGGCTACGCTACTTGGCGATAAAATAATCACAAAAAGATTAAAAGGATCTTTATATATGCGTGACCTTTAGTAGAGCGCGGCAGTGAAAGTGCTGTCTGCGCAGTTAATTTTCTCGCTTGCGACCGGCCGGCGTAATAACGGTGGAAGGTAGCTGGCAGGGGTGAAGGTTATGCAGCCCGCAGTGCTGTTTTCCCTGGTGGATATGCAGCCCGCGTGGCCGCCTAGGAGGAAGTGGGTCAGAGCAGTATCTGCAGGGAGGAGGGGCGGGTGTGCCGTGTCTCATGTCAGTCGCGCGCCGCGCTTCGTCGTGTGCGGGTCTGTAGTTGTAAGAGGCGGTCATGAAGCTGGTCCAGGAGCCACCGCGGCCTCGCCCCAGGACAGGTAAACTCAGCTGTCTTCAATACCACGTTGCCAAACAGCTGTGAACACCGAACATTTCATCGTGGCTAGCTAACGATGTTATAGATAGTTCGATAAAAATGAGCACAACCTTAATTATTTTTCCTTTGAGATAGTTTATAGTTTTCTGACACATTTTTGATATAGGCTGTTCAGGATAAACTGAACCCTGCTATAACTTTCTCTGAACCATTATGTGGAAGTTTTTTATATTTAAAAAATGGAAACTTCAATGTAACTAAAAATTAGTGCAAACATGTTATAACTCTCAAAATTTTACTTTTATAGCCTCAATAAATACAGGTTTTTATTATTGTACGTAGAGCTACGATTTTATGGCGAAAATATGTTTCCATCAATTGGTTTAAATGCCTTATGTGCACACGTGGTCTGCTTCATGGTCAGTGATTGGTTGTTTTAACTCTCACTTGTCTTTTGGGTTCTACAGTAAGTAACAGATGTGTGTTGCCACAATTGTACTCTGATTGGTGCATTCGAATGAAAGACGTGCGTGAGCAAAGAAACGCTGCCAATAACTAGAGACAGGAAATTTCGCGAAAAGATTTTCGAAGAACTTTTTATCAGTGCCTTACGTGCGCACCTGCATCTCTGCTTTGTGGTCAGTGATTGGATGCCGTCTGGAGGTTAAACCTGCAAATCACAGACGTGATGTGTGGTAGTTATCCGTGTACTGACTGGTACAGTCAAATGAATAACGACTCTGCACGAAAGACTCTTGTCAATAGGCATGAAGTTGAGCTGCAGGTGTACACGTAACACACTGAAACAAAGTGGGGCAAACATCTTTTCACCAAGAATTCCTGTCCGTACCAATAACCATGAAGCATAGTTGCAGATGTGCACATAAGGCATTGAAGCAAACTAGTGCAAGAATATTTTCACGACAAAATCATGGCTCCAATTGTAAGTGTTGGGAAGTGGTCACTTTGAAGTGAACCACCTATACAACCAACGCAACCTTAGTATAGTCTATTCACATTAAACTGAGCACTGCGCAACATATATGCTATGGAAAACCTGTATTTTATTTTGGCCAACGATGTTAAGAGGGCGTGGTACATAATTCAATGCTAAAAGAATTAATCTATAACTGTAGGTTTCTTGAAGTCAATTTGCTAAAAATTAAACAATAGCAATCCTAGGCAATAGTTTTAGCCAACGTTTTAAACAAAATTGTTTCCAGTGTTACGAGCTTCTGAGGCACAATCTCTGACGCCGGAAGCTCTTGCATTTAACTGAGACGCAAGAGATCACGCGCAACGAATGCGTAATTTTGGCTAAATATTTACTCATAAAGTTGGCAAATACCTTTATCTAGGATTTCCATTGAGTATTTTATCCATACTGGCTTCGAAAAAAGCGTTGAAATTAATTTATGTTCCAGCGTTTATTTATCTACCCAGTGGTGAAACTTTTACACTGGTTTTTCAGTTTCAGGTAAGTTTACATGTTGAAAATAGCAAAGATGATTGCAAAATGGCTGAAAGAAATATTTAATCAGTGCTTACTTTATCATAAACAGTCTATAACAATCAAAGTGTATATATTGTAGCGGACTCAAAATTTAATACAGGAAGTCACAATGAATAATATCAATTATTATTCCATCAACGATGGTCTTTAGAAGTTCTCACTTTATCACGAACCCCATATAAGCAAGCATTCAACATAATTCGGTGCTAAAAGCATTATTTTGAAACTGTAGGTTTCTGAAATCTAATAAAAAAATAGTGTTCGCCAACTTTCTTAGCAAATTTTTTTTTCTCGGGTGACTTGTATCTGAAGAACATTTGCTGGCGCCGAAATCTCGTAAATGTAATTGCGGTACAACAGATCAAGCTTAACAATTGCATCATTCTGGATAAATGTTTGCTCGTAAAGTCGGCTAATATCATTGTCTGGTGTGGTGGTTTTGTGTTTTACCGTATTGACTTCAAATAACGTGTATATTTAGAATGGTGTTTAAGCGTTTATTTATCTACCATCACTTTTAAAGCCGTTCAATTGCTTATTACAATCAGTGGCGTAGTCTGGATTTATGTAAAAAAAAAAGGGGGGGCTGATTTAACATGAGCATAATATAATGAATACTGACCACCCCTTTAAAGGGGGGGATCCGGGGATACTCCCTCGCTTTAATTTGGGTTTCTAGGTGCAAAATAACTTAAGCAGTTTTTCGCAACGAAGCATTGAATATTCTACTGGTAAAATATTTTTAATTACTTAATGATTTCCTTCGAAACTAGTCACGAGCGACAAGCCTTGGGAAGGGGAGGGTGGTTGCAACTTTAATGTCCTCCTCCGCCCAGTTATGCCCTGATTACAATCAGATTAGTAATATCACTTTTAAGGGCTTGTTGCCGAGTTTTGCAGTGATTTCGAAAATATTTTATTTATTGCTACCTAATACACATCACAATTTTGCTCCACAGTTGTGACACTTATATGTTATAATTTGTAGCTGAATTTTTTGTAGAAATGTACAGAAGGTTTTTTAGATTTCATCACCCAAAGTACCACGTTTTTTGTTGTGAAAATAACAAGAAATAAAGCAAAATATTTTTTTGCTGACGAATGGTACAATATTTTTAAAAACGCATCCACGGTATTGTACATCGTGTGACTGCACATTGACTCATAAATTTTTTTCAAAGATTTTGGTTAAAAAAATATTTCAGTTATTGTCACCAGTCTGAAAAAAACTGGGGAACAAACCATTAATAGTTTTATTCGACAAATATGGTACATGTTTCACCAACACTCCATACGCACAACAGAGCGCTTTGAGTGTGTATATAATGAGCCGCTCTGAGATTTTCGGCCAGTCGCCCATGGGCGTTGCCAGATCGCTGGCGCGCTACTGTCGACTATTACCGCGGCAACTCGACACCTAACCATGACAACTCTTCGCGTCGTAGAAAGGATGTGCACTTGTTACCGTCGACACACACAACTACTCGACAATTCGCAAAACTGCAAGAACTTGGGATCATTGTAATCATGAGGAATTCCGCTAGTTGCTAAAAACAAGACATTTGATGTTTATGAAATAGTTTTCCTTTTTTTTTTTTTTTTTTATCGCACCAAAGATGTTGCTAACACAACTTTTGACATGCGGCTATGCGTGTTGTACTATGCATGTTCAAAAATTCCCATGATATGACAGTGTCAATAATGTCTGAAAAAACTAATATTATTTCGTATAAATATAAAATAGTGCCTTTTACACTTGGAACAGCCTTGTTAGTTAGCATTTATTCAAATGGTACTATCAAAATTTTCTCTTCGACATAGCATGGGAATATTCTTGGGAAACTGCTTGTCATGTATAATAATGGCGTCTATCATTAATTTGTCATGCAGAATAATTGCAAGATAATTTTTGAGCGTTAACATATCTTGCTATGATTCTGCGTGGCAAATTAATGAAAATTTTCATTATTATTTATGTCAAGCAGTTTACCAAGTATATATCCTATGTTTTGTCGAAGATAAAATGTTGATAATACAGTTTGAATTAATGTTATGGCCAGAGATGGTGGTTTATCGCGTAAAAACCTGACTGTTTGCTGGGTTTCTACATACGTTCAACAAACTACAGTGTTTTCAAGGGCATATTGGCACAAAAAAATTTCACAGAAAAATTTTGCGAATTCAATGACCCGCATGCTAGAATCCATTGTCCTATACATACACAAAACTCGTCTATTCGTTCATTGTCTGTTGTTCCACTGAGTAGCAGCTAGTGAACTAATGGTCGGAACTTGAGTATGCATAGGACAGTGCATTCGAACATGCAGGTCATTGAATTTGCGACATTTTCCTGTCCCTAACCGTCATCTCTAGTTATGGTTCAAAAATTTAAAAATATAATGACATTGTCTAACACTCGCCCTTAAGATCATTGGTGCATGCAGAACGGAAATGTTAAACTGCACATTGTGCCTAGTCACTGCGGGTACTTTATTGAAGTTAGCATTTACTGGCAACAACATTGGTAGTTTCAAATCCAGTAACGAGGTGTTTGTGAGAATGTTACAAGTCCACCCATATTTTCAGAAAACGCCAGCCTCAGAACATGATTTTTTATGAATAAGAGAATGATAACAAAAGCTTTACTTAATGTCTTGAGGTTCTTAGATTACGGCTTTAACCTATCAAAAGTTTCCAATAATGAAACGACGTTTTCTAACAAAGTTTTTCATTTTGATGACGTTTATTTTATAGTTATTTTACAATTTCCACTGAAATGAACAATTTAAATTTGTTTACAATTTTTTCAACACATTTCTAGTACCCAGCTTCTTAGAGGAGTCCTCGGCTGGCGCATGGACGGCGTTGCAGCGTGTCAAGCGTATTGTTTTCAACGCGAAACCACTCAACTTATTCATATTACGTTCATCTACTAAAATAACACATACTTGAAACTACGCTTCCATGTTTTCAAATATTCAGCACGCTTGTTAGTAACATATTTTTTCGGCCCTCTCAAAATGGCTAAAAACAGGTTTTTTAGACTTCTATAACTCCGGATATATTACCTGAATTCGTAAAGTGTAAAGCGAGAGGCATGTGATGGTCTTTACTTCAGACTATTAAAATATAAAATGGTGCGGTCACCGCTTAAAGATCCGTAGGAAAAAGACAACAAGGAAAACCTTGCACACCAGTTTGGCGCGCTGCGAATAGAGGCGATATGCTTCTCGTCAAGCGTGGGACACTGGCTCTTATCGCTACGCTTGCTGTTCCCACGCGTCAAAGGTGGAAGTTTGAAACCAGTACTCTCTCCTCTTAAGTCACTAACAACTTAATTGCACTACGAATGATATGAACTGTTGCTCTAGTTTTCTTAACGACAGCTATCTACTCTCTATACACTCATTATTATTATCATGGGCGTCGCCAGGAATTATTTCAAGGGGGAGGGGCAAATATTTAGAAATTTAAGTTTAGCTATCGTAAAACTAATCTATTATAAGCAAAAACATACTTTTTGCAGCGTCTGACGACACAGACCATTGTTTTGCAGCATTTGACGCAAATTAAGACCTTTTCACAGTGCCTGACACAATTAGTGACCTTTTTTTGTAGGGGTCACCAAGTTCCGGGGGGGGGGGGCAACGGCCCCCCCCCTTGCCCCCCCCCCCCTCCCTTCGTGACGCCCATGATTATTATCTATTACTCTTAATCGTCATCTTCGCGTCTTGCTTTTGATATGACTGACTTAAGCCTTGCTCATATCACGTCTTTTTAGACATCTGCTACATTAGTTTCCGCAATGAAATGCCGGTGAAGGAGTTTCATGGGAAGGTCCTGACCCTTGACCTTTGTTAATAAGAGCCAGCCATCAAAGTTCACTCCGCTCTGTGTGTTCTACGTAAGCAGCTAGCGTGTCGATAACCTTTCAGACAACTCGGAAATTAAATCGACGATCGTGGAACTACGCAAATTGGTGTTGAACATTAGGCAATGACAAACTAGCCTTACATAATACACTCGATGCAGGATGCAGTACGTTAATTTTGTTTCGTAATATTTTCACTTATATTTTTGCACCACTCTGTTCCAGTGCATTAAATGCACAACCTTCAACTGTACTTCATGGTTAGTGATTAGTTGGTTTTAAGTCTCAGCGTCTTGGAAGTTCTACCCTCTAATCACGTACGTGTGGTGTTTCAGTAATCTTGTTCTATTGGCACAGTCAAATAAGTGACGCCTCTACACTAAGACACTGCCAATAACCATGAAGCAAAGCTTCAGATGCAGTAGCGGATTTAGAAAGTTATTATTTTTTTGAAGGAGAGCCTTAACGTGATATTATCAATTATAAAAATTACCAGCCATCTCAAAAGTGTGGTTGTTTACCGTTACAAGAACATTAAAAATAACATACATACAAGTAAGACATGTTACGGGCGCGGTCTGCCGCAATATTCATCTCCATGTTTCTATTTTTAATTTGTACGAGATTTTTATCTTATTTTAGACACAAAATGTGACTACATTTGGCTCTTATGAAATTTTTTTCTCTCTCTCATAGTTTTGCATAATAGCTTGTTAAAGTCATATTTTGCATGATTCCGTTTTAAGGACTACACTAAAACCAACTGATTTACCAAACTGAAAAAATGACGTCGCTGGCTACTAGGTCACGTACATACAAAAAGAATAATAATTTTTTGTATTTAAATAAAAATGCTAAAATTTAAAATGCATTGAAAAATTCAATAATTTATTTTAAAGATACAAAAATATTTTATTTTGGGGTTAAACATAGCTGAATTAGTAGCCTACAAGATCGTTATTTACTGTGAATTTTTTCACTCTGGTAAATGAGTTGGTTTTAGAGTCGTCCTTAAATTGGATACATGCAAATTTTGGCTTTAACGAGCCATTACGCAAACATTTATGTAAGATAAAAAAAATTTACAAGAGAAAAATTTGGTCACATTTTGTGTCTAATACAAGAAAAAAACCGGTACAAATATAAAAATGGTGATGAAAATTGCGGTAGACCGCGCCCTTAAATGTACTTGGATCATCATAGAACAAAACTCCAGTTTCCTTGAGGTTACTGAATATACTTTGGCTACATAATGTGCAACACGATTAGGGGGAGGGGCTTCAGCTTGGTAGACCTCTCCCCTCCCCCCGTTAAATTCGCCCTCCACTGTGCAGATGTGCAAATAACGCAGTGAAACAAAGTGGTGCAAAATATTTTAGCGAGAATTAAGAGTCCCTAGTATTATGTTATGAATAAATAAGGAAAATTTTGTTTTAATTAGTCCGTTTTAAAACAGTGGGAGTAATGCAATCCAGAAATTGATTTAGAAATTAAAATGTATTTAAATAAATTAAATTACTAGTTCTGTCAGTTTTTAGTTTAATGAAATTATATGTGAAAGTATTTTTCCAGGGTAGCATTTCTCTCGCTATACTAACTTTACTGACACATTGATGAGATACTTGACGATTGCAGGATACATAACTCCGTGCTAAAATCATCGGTATAAAATTTTAGGTTTTTTTTTTTTTTCGGAGTCAATGTGTGAAAAAAAATCAAACATAGATGGGCAAAATTTTTTTTCCGAGTAACATATATCTGAAGAACAAACTCTTGTCGCCGAAAACTCATACATTTAGGCTAATTAATTACAGCGCATGAAATCATGCTTAACAAATTCATTTTTCTGGGTAAATGTTCGTTTCATAAAGTTGACAAATGCTACTAAGGATGTTCTTCTATAGGTTTCGTAACGTGTGAATTCCAATCGGTGAATTTTAGCCTGGTTTTTCTATCACACTCTCTTAACATAAGCCATGGCTGATTCCTCTCCCAATTCATATCCTTGTGGAAAGTTGGTGTGTAGCCGTCTGTAATCGTAATGGCCTCGCTGTCGACGAGACGTGAAAAAAAAAAAAAAATAAAAAAAAAAGGAAAGAAATCTGTGAGAAAATACAGAAGTCTTTGTTGGTGAAAATGCTATATTTTCATTCGGATAGAGATTTATATGTAAAATTGTATTCGGTGTTGCTCAGTCATTTTTAAGGTCATGAAACATATTTTGTTATTGCTTT
This sequence comes from Medauroidea extradentata, assembly GCA_003012365.1. Taxonomy (NCBI): domain Eukaryota; kingdom Metazoa; phylum Arthropoda; class Insecta; order Phasmatodea; family Phasmatidae; genus Medauroidea; species Medauroidea extradentata. The sequence goes on from PNEQ01090669.1 coordinate 8,786, forward strand.
CACGATAGTTATTTTTATATTTGTAAAAGAGAGTAGATGGCGAAAAACTGTTGAACCTGTTTGTTAAAAATTGGTTTTACTATGTAATTTTATTATTTAGGTGGTTCAGGATAAAGTGAGCACTCAAAATAGCTCTGCTAAAATTTTATTTCCAGCCAATTCGTATCTTCCCGCGCGTAACGGCCAACGACGGGAAATGTCTAACCTCTCTGGACACGTCACTTGATGTTTGCGCGTGTAAGATAAATTGTGTGGTCGGTAGGAACCTATATAGTTTGATAAAAAAAACTTTATTATCTGTATAGAATACAGTTACATCGATTTCGGTTTATTTTGTTTCAGTATTGTTGTATTTAAATAGGCAAATACGTGTAACTGTATTATTGCGCAGTTTCGCTGCCAACCATACAAGCAGTAAGATATATGTGTAATGTTGGGTTATATGCAGTAACGGCTAGTGATTTTTTTCAAAGGTAAAATTTTGAGTGCTCACTTTATCCCGAACGACCTTTAGTGAAAATTTCCTTGATTGCATAATTAGTTGAACCCATTATGTATTTTGTCTTGGAAACATTAGTGAACATAGAAAACACTGTTATTAACAGAACAGTGCAACAGTTTTTTTATATCTGCACTCGTTTAGGAACAGGGGCGTCATTTAGGATAGGCCTGGAGGGGGGGGGGGGCAAATGCCCCCTGGATTTGGAAGGAAATGTGTAAAATGTTTTTTGTGTATTATGCTATATAGATAATACTGAAATAATCACATAAAACTGAAGTTTTATTATTAAAGTTTCCACTTTGTACGTGCTTAATTAATAAATAAGATGCAACAAAGTCACTGTCGCCAAAAGAATATTTGCTTAACCCCCCTCCTCCTCCCGGAACACCTGAAATTACGCCCCTGTTTGGGAATAAATAAATAAATAATTAGTATGTAAGCAGTATAACTGATGAATCATGGTCTTAAGAGTTGCGGGTGTCATGGCTGATGTAATTGTGCCACCTGGGGCGGGAGAGAGTGAAAGTTGTGGTGATGTGGAACGAGCCATACCTTGGTTGCAGTTCATCGTATATCAGCTTGCCGGACGTTAGAACTTCGTCCGAGGCGATTACTTCCTGCTCTGTAGATCATCTCAGCGCCACTGTCCAATGTCCATGTTCTTGGTTTTTAAGACGAGTCTTCGCCGGTGTCGAATATCCACCTTTGACTCGTGGGAACAGCGCAGCGATAAGAGTCAGTGTCCCATGCTTGACGAGAAGCATATCGCCTCTATTCGCAGCGCGCCAAACTGGCGTGCAAGGTTTTCCTTGTAGTCTTTTTCCTACGGGACTTAAGCGATGACCACATTTTATTTTTGGATAGTATGAAGTAAAGACCAACGCATGCCTCTCACTTTGGACTTGACGAATTCAGCTAATATTTTCGGAGTTACAGCAGTCTAAAAGGAACACATTTTTAGCCATTTTGAGAGGCTCAAAAATCATGTTTCTAATAAGCGTGCTGAATTTTTAAAAATATAGAAGCACCCTTTCAAGTGTGCGTTATTTTATTAGATAAACGTAATATGAATAAGTTAATTGGTTTAGCGTGAAAAAGAATACGCGTGACACGCTGCAACGCCGTCCATGCGCCAGTCGAGGACTCCTCTTAAGAGCATGGGCCCGAGTTTCTTCGCATGTAATGTCAATTATTTTTTAAAACATAAATGGGAGCTGATAACGTAAAATCGCTTCGTAACTTTGTTATGACTTATTTAAACTGCGTACTCTAATTTTGTCGAGTCAGAAGACTGCAAAATAGTTGCTAATTAGTTAATCATTGAAATTTCCTTTTAATTGATAAATTAACTATACTCATCATACAGTTTGTCTCGAAAAATTAAATTGCATAGTAAAACCAATTCGCAAAAAAGTTACAAAGCATTATTACGACATTGACTCTCGTATGGGTTTTAAAAAATAATTCCCTCGAAAGCCAAGAAACTCGGGCCCAAGCCCTTAAGAGTCCTATACAGTAGGCGCTAGATGCCGCGTCTGAGGTACGGAAAAATGTAGGCGATAATGGCTAAACTCGCTCCGTGCGTCAACAACCGTAGCACAGTCTATATGTGCGGGGCACGAGAATGTCGCGCAATATTCTGGTCGTTGTCTTTTTCCTATTGGACTTCAAGTGGTAACCATACTTTTCCATTTGGTCGATAAAAACTGAGTTAGGTACTTAGAAAGGTGCCAAAACATTAGGTCGAACACATACCTATAGGTCGTCCGGGATAAAGTGAGCACTAAAATTTTAACCTTTGAAATATATCACTAGCCGTTAGTGATTGTAATTAAACTTTAATTATAGTTGCCTTGCTACGTGTATAGTTGGCAGCGAAATTACGCAATATAGTGCCGAGTATTTTACTATTTAAATTCAGTAATACTGAAACAAAACCAACCGAAATTGATATGACAGAATTGTATACAATTAATAAACTTTTTTTTACCAAACTGTATCGATTGATACTGACTGCACAAATTATCTTAAACACGCAAACATTAAGTGACGTGTCCAGAGAAGTTAGCTATTTCCCGTCGTTAGCCGTTACGCGTGGAAAGATACGAAATGGCTGAAAATAGAACTTAAGCAGGACTTTTTTGAGTGCTCACTTCATACCGAATTATTCATACGCGCCGTACATCAGCACAATTAGATGGTTGGAGCAACATCAACACATTCTAGTTCACTGAAAAATTATATATTGGTGTTCATGAGTGTTTTGTATTAATTACTGTTCGATTGCTCCTGTTTATTACTTTCCTATTGTAAAATGTATGTGAACGCATTTGGATAATTCCTTGTTCATTTGTTTGTCGCAATATACTGTTTTCGTCGTTATCTCGGATCGTAACTCTTGGCACTTAGCCTCTTATGAATGTTAAGCAATCATTTACGGAAAGTGTGTGGCCAAGTCCAGCGCGTGCTTCTCTATTTTTGTTTTACGATTTTTTTTACGTGACAGCAGTCTGAAGAGCCGCTTATAGCCGTTTTGTGGTGCCCCGATACCATGTTTGTAAGCACGATATCTAGAAAACAAAACTAGAGAAGCATAGTTTTAAATGTGTTTTCTTTTCGTAGATGATGATATCGAACACACGTTTTAGTAGTATTTCTTATGATAGTAATAGTAATTATTATTATAACAACTTTCTCCTAACACGCTGTAGCACAGTTCGGCTTCCAGTTTTTCCCGCTACAAACATTCCTGCTCTAGTATCAACATTTTTGGCATTACATGATCTCAATGTCAGTCTTCTACACCTTTTTACAAGGCAAGATAATAAATTACTTACACATTATCTGACACGTGTTGGGAGATAAGAAATAACACAATATTTATAAATCCTCGCTTGGATCATCAATGGCTTATCTTAACTCGTACAGTCACTGTCAGTACATAGGAGAGTTGCAATTTATGGTCATAGCCATACTCCAAATTAAACTAGCGTCTTATTATTACGGACCAAAGACAATGTAATGCAAACGTCTTTTCGCAAAAATTATGATATCCCTACTAATAAATACACGTCGGCGATCAAGTGGTCCGACCACTCGCCTCCCACCAAGGCAATCCGGGTTCAAACCCCGGAGGGTCGGGCCCTGGACTTTCACACGAGGAAATCGCACCATGCGATGTCGAAAAATACATCAATATCTGCTCACTATGTCATGAATAACCAGTGCATGCAATACGCTGTTGACTATTACGTACGCCAGAGTTGCCAGGTCGTACCATAATTTACGTTTTGTACCTTATTTACATCCTTTGTACCTTAGACGATACGTACCTACCTGCCGATAATGGCTAATTGTACCATAATTTCACGTTCAGCACAAAAAATCGAAAATGATTGTCAATTCTTTATAGAGGGAAAGGTAAAAAAATATTTTTTTTTTTTTTTATGTTTTTTTCCTGGCTCAATTATACGCCGCAATGTTTCTACAGCAAAGTCGACAGACTGACAGGCAGTATATACTTATGTTACTCCTCATATCTGCCGGCACGTGGATTTAGTATTATTTATTTACAAAGAGGTGGGTGCGAGGGCCGCCCCCGGGGAAAATTTGAATTTCAAGGTGCAAAATGGTGAAATTTAAGCAATTTTCGTGCACGTCGACCTACGGTGCGAGAGGTCCTGGGTTCAAATCCCCAGCACGGGCATGGATGTTTCTGTCGTCTACTTGGGTTAGATAGTTTTGTAAGCTGTCACTTGCCAAGCGTAACGGCTTGCAACCCTAAAACTAAGGGGACGAAAATAAACCCTCTAAAATAAAATTAAATCAGCAGTTAATCGTAAGGTTAACAAATAAAAGGGGAGAGGTTGCATCCGGATAATCCTTCCTGCCAGAGTTATTTTATAGTTTTAAATCTTAACACTTAAATTTACGCAACAATTGTAAGTAAAACGGTTATATTACCTTACAAAAAAAATACTTAGTAAAAATTTACACATTTTTGGAGGTGGGGGGGAGGGTGTTTCAAACCCTGTTCCCCCATGGATGTGCCATTGGGGATGATCCCTGCAGAGGGATATAGGGCAGACTGGAGTGGGTGTGTTCCGACGTACAGTTTGCTGTTCAGTCGTGTTTGCAACCGGTCCCGCAGTCACGTATACCCTCTCACTTTCCCACCCGCTGTGATCGTGGTTTTGTCCGCCGAGCACCGCTCTCCAGGCCGGGCGGGTACTTTCCATTTCCGTCCTGCTGCTGAGCCAGAAAAACTACATTCCCCGCCACAGAATAGTTAGCAATACAGAAGTGAAATATAGCCGATAGGAAGGCAATCTCAGTCGCTCACGCCAACAAGTCAGGAACTAGTAAAATTATTTTTTTTTAATTCAAAACGCGAGTTGGTTTGAAATTCGGTTATTATAGAGGCCTGGATATTATCATACAAAAAATTATAAAAATGACAGTTTTCCATTTTCGTAGGTTTTTTGGTTTCACGCCCTTATTTTTCTAAAAACAGTTTTCAATTCTTCACTCGAAAGTAAAGCATACGACCGCATAGTGCTATATAAATAAACGTCCGCTGATAAAATATCTACTCGGCAAAATTTTGATAAGTAGTTAAGATTTTATTCCTCTCGACATAGTACATTTACCAATTGACTTACGTAAATGAAATACTTCACAGTGAAATGACATGCCACGGGCTACGTAATAAAATATTTTTAAAAAATCCCGTGAACTATTTTTGTATTCTAAAAATTGACTTATTCTTCAACTTTTTCCTGTACTTTTTGCAATTTTTTTAAAAAATTAAAAATATTTCGTTATGACCACTTAAATACTTTATTGCATAGCTCACGGGATATAATATCACAGTGAATTATTTTATTCAAGTAGGTCAGTTGGCTTTCGCTATTTGCATGGCAGCAGAGCAAGCAAATTTTGACTTGACGCCCTGTTATGAGAAAACTATGAAAGCTAAATTTGTTTCGTAAGAGGAAACGGTACTTACAAGTAACTAACACAATTCCATACAAATATAAAATTATGATTTTATCGTACTTGAACACCCTTAAGACGGCTGTCCTGCAAATCAGGCAGCCAGGGCCAATATGAAACCTGACGTAACATGCAGGAGCTAAACATACCCCAGGCCACGGTCGTAGAAGAACAGGTTTGGACACTCGCCTATCTAACAATGTATTTTACTTGACCCCCTTGTTGTTTGGCTGTAGTTAGTCAAGTTACCGAGAATGTCGTACTTTTTGGCGCTGTTTTCCGGGCGGTCAGACTCAAACTCCGTCCACTTTTTTCCATTGTTAAATTTATAAAGTAAATAAAGATTGCTGTAGCATTTTCTTAAATTTGTGAACGAAGGAAGTATTTCATAAATTCATAAAAAATACGTTTTGATAAATTGTTTATCTTAGTGGGGAGGCAGTGGGCGGAGTTTGAGCCGACCGCCCTAACAGCAGCGCCAAAAACCTATATCATTGTCGTGAACTTAGTGAGCTACAGCCAAACAACAAGGGGGTCAAGTTTCCAGGCGAGTGTCCAGACCTGTTCTTCTACGACCGTGCCCCAGGCTGGCATCAACAATCTCGAGCGGCCATTAAGCGATGACGTTCGTCTATTAAGGGCGCTGTCTACCACAATTTTCATCACCATTTTTTATTTTTTATTTGTACCATTTATTTTTTATTATTTTAGACACAAAATGTCACTAAATTTGGCTCTTATGAAATTTTTTTTATCTCTTATACTTTTCACGTAATGGCTTGTTAAAGTCATATTTTGCATGTTTCCGTTTTAAGGACTACACTAAAACCAACTGATATACCAAAATAAAATAAAAAAGCGCAGTGGATAAAGACATTGCTGGCTACAATGACATGCTCATAAAAATAAAGAATAAAAACTATTTGTATTTAAAAAAAGTGCTGAAACTGAAAATAAAAACTTTAAAAATTCAATAATTTTTTTTAAAATATAAATAATTTTTATTCTTTATTTTTATGAGCATGACATTGTCTGCAATGTCTTTATCTACTGTGATTTTTTTTTTTTAGTTTGGTTTATCAGTTGGTTTTAGTGTCATATTGACATGTTAACAGTGTAATATTTTGTTTAAAAAATAGCCAAAGTGTTTTAGTTCAATGGCATTTACATATACACAACACGTGAAATGCCGCGACTCGTTTACGCAAAATTTTACTCATTTCGAAAATTGTACTATTTCTGAATCCTTGAGGTTGGCAGCTATGCAATTTGAAGTAACTACACGGAAAACATTTTTTTTTTTTAATGCCGAATAATTCGGAGAACTGAATCACCTATCGTCTGATAACGGCGACTCTACTGTATGTATTTTAGTTACGATATTGGTTAATATTAAAAGTAAGTTTCCTTTGACAGAATTACTGTTAGAGGGAGAGATCGCTGCCGTTTTGAATGTTTGTATTTTGTGCCGTAACTTTTTTTTGGCTAATTTTATGGAACTTTAACCTAACTGCTGAGTAGAATACATATTGATGTTAAGTATCGTAAATCTTTGTTTGCCTTTGCTGTTGTTACAGTTCCTAATTGCAGTTAAGAAATAATTAGAATTCTCCAACGGCAATTACATCGACAACAACAGTAACGAAAATCAAAGATTTACGACTCCTAAAATACTGGCAATATGTATTTTAATCTGCAGTTAGGGTAAAGTTCCATACACATCCCCAAAATAAATGTTAGGAGATAAAATAAAAACATTCAATATGAGACGATCTCTCTTAAACAATAAGATGAAAGTAACCTTTAAAATTAAAAATAAACTAAATTAAATACTGAATGAAATTAATATGGTTAGGCATCTATTAATTTGTATTTACTCGGCTTCGTAATGGTATGGAAATATTTATTTTTGGAACTAGTACCGTATGACTTCAGTTGCTCATTGTGCGAGTGCAGCGCAGCGTGATATAGCTCTCGTTTACCGTCATTTGTTGCCGCACGGAGTGTGCCGGAAGTGGGCGTTACCCGACATGCGCCAGATGGAAACTGGTCAGTCGTATGAGTTGGGGGTGGGGTGTCACCGCCCGGGCTTGATTCAGGGGGGGGGGGCAGGAGTGAAGCCAAGAAAGAGGAGAGGAAGTCAGCATAGCCAGCCGCCATACTGGTGTAACCTCAAAAGTACACATCATACCAGAGATGAGAGAGAAAAGTACAGATGGATCATCAACAGCCGATACTGAGGCCAAGCTGACTTTGTTTATTCACGTTGCAATATGGCGGAGTGCAGTCAGCTGTTCCTGGAGATGTATTGAGAAACGAGGTTATTGTTGGCCAACCTACAGTCGCATTATACTCATTGCTAAGGTAATAAACATTTTTCAGTTACCAATATGGCGGATGGGGTCCTCCCCATTCGAACATACCTTATGCTCTATTTGTATGTTTCTGGAATCTGTGTATCAGCCTGGTAAATTTTTTAAAAGAAAAGATAAATGCGTGTATTATGTTCTTTAATTGATGTTTTAGGTCGAAAACTCTATATTGTAGCCCTGTTTACACATCTCCTAATTAATACTTCCACAGTTTTGTAATTAGTCAAAGTGTTTTTTTTTTTGTTTCACTCCCGGTGATATGCTCAATCTGGACCCTTCTAACATATTTGGCTTGATTACTAACTTAACCGCATTGCGATAAGTTGAGGAACGATGTGCCGTTACGCATAACATGATCGTGACTTATCTTAATTCTACTACAAGTTAGAAAGAACATGTTTTTCACTGTAGGAGAGTTAGGCACAGGATAAAATTCTGCCAATAGGTGCGCTGAAATCGCTAACGGATCTCATAGGTGCAACTAAGGGGGGGGGGGGGGCTAGGTCCCCCCCCCCCCCCCCCCCCAACAAACAACCAAGGTCTTACAAATTACAATTAATTTAACATTTAATAATTAGTGGTGTTGTTACCAGTAAAATATTCAATGTTTAGCTATGAAAACTACTAAAATAGCACTGTTTTACACCTTTAAATCCGATGTGAAGGTTCCCCGGACCCACCGCTTGAAGATGTGGTTGGTATCCTTCCCCATTTAAAATTCACAAATTCTGACTACGTTACTGATTACAGGTAGGTGTAGCTTGAATATAACTGTATTCACAAAATTGTGCCCTCCTCAAATGTTCATTCTATTTGCGCCTATGACGGATCTAATAAAATACGAGACCGTAGTAAATTTAAAATAAAATAGGTTTGTCAAATACAGAAATCATTTGTATTCCCTTTAAAGTGAAAATGGCCTGCGGTGGCCGAGGGGTCAGACCTCCCGCCTCCCACCACCAAGGCGATTCAGGTTCGATTCCCGATGGGGTCAGTCCCCGGATTTTCGCATGTGGGAATCTTATCGGACGATGCCGTTTGTCGGCGGGTTTTCTCGGGGATCTCCCGTTTCCCCCGCCCTTTGATTCCGGCTCCTCCTGTCACCCTTCACCAGCGCTGAAGCCATCGATGTTAAGCTCAGATCAAATCTCTCACTAGCTTTAAAGTTCATTTTCTTGCGGCCGTAAACGGCAATAATGTGTGTGTGTTTTTTTAGGCGTTATCATTCTGCTCCCGAGTGCCGAAAAAAAAAGTATACGCAACCAAAACTAACCTTAATATTTAATAAATTGGATTGTTACCACTAAATTAGTCGTAGAGGCGAGTTACCGGCGAGAAGACTGCGTGCCTATGAGCTAGGCAGAGGTGTTGACGCGTTCTGACGTCCAACAAGGACTAAACGTGTGTACACAATCAAAAACTTAAGCAGCAAGAAGTAGACTTAATAAGTTAGCGGCAGTGTCGTAAAAATTAAGCACGCACAATATCGAGGTTACTATAGTGTGTTTAGCTAATAGGAACAGACTGTCAACACTGGGTTCTTGACCCCCGACGCCTAAAGAGGGGTGTTATAAGTTTGACGTGTCTGTGTGTCTGTCTGTGGCATCGTAGCTCCTAAACGAATGGACTAATTTTGATGCGGTTTATTTTTGTTTGAAAACTGACTTGGTCGAGATAGTTCTTAGCTGTGATTCAAGGAAAGCCGTTTAAAGATAATGAACTCGTTTATAGTTTTTTTAAGTGAATGTGAGCGATTCTACTGGTCTGATCGATATAAAATTTAGTATTCTGTGAGTCGGTGGTTTTTTTTTTTTTTTTTTTTTTTTTTTTTTTTTTTTTTTTTTTTTTTTTTTTTTTTTTTTTTTTTTTTTTTTTTTTTTTTTTTTTTTTTTAATTTTAAATTTAAGCTTTGACTTTAGCATCTAGGCTTCTGGGTTGTAGCCCAGAAACCTTGAAGCTACAGACAACGGCTGCGCAAGCCTGCGAATTCTAATATGTTCTAACTTGTTATATTCATTATATCAAAGGCTGTTGTTAAAAGTATTTAGTGAAATGATAAGGAAATAATAGTTGCGAGACATGTTAACGATGCTCGGCTAGTATTTAGAAATAAAAACTTAAAATCTATGGCAAATTACATTAATTTTCTTTGATGATATACTGTAAAAAGTATTTGTAAATGTACAACACCGATGTGCAGAAGTGTTTAAAAGTTAGGTCTGGTAAAACTGGTTCCAAAACATCAATGGTAACAATGCAATACATTTAATGGACACAGTCAAATGCATACGTATTTTACCTGACTTGTATTGTAATCATGTTAAGCATTGGCTCTACTTGAAGCCTGAAGTAAGGTAAGTGTCCCATATTGTGTGCGGGTTAAAAATGTCCCAAACTGCTACGGAAGTTTTTAACAGTATACTCCCGTCTTGTGTGTGTTTTGTACGTAAAAGAAATATTGCGTTTATGGGGTGAAATACGATTAGCATAATGGGAATACCGACCTTTGCTCTGATTGGTTAAACTTACAAATTCCACTGTTGAACTTTAGTATAGGTGATTCGGAATAAAGTGAACACTCAAAAAAGCCCTGATTAATTTCTATTTCCTGTCAGTTTATATCTTTCCGCCGATGTAAACACAAATAATGCCACGTGCTTTTATTTACATAGGGTCGTGCAATGTTTACAACTACATTAAACTGCTCCGATAAATTTTAGCTACAATATCTACTCATTAAATGCACGGGGGTTGAATGTAAGATATAAAAAAAGTAATCTTAGTTATAAATACCTGCGAGTTTATGTCTGGTTTCTGTCCATCGACTAATCTAAACAACACGCGCTATTGCCGTTACGCATCTCGTAAATGAGGGCATATTTTATTTGAATTTGTAACGCAAAACCGCCACTAT
>PNEQ01090671.1:0-34568 GCA_003012365.1 Medauroidea extradentata
CCGTGGTTTGTTTACAAAAGACGTGAGTACAAGAAAAACATGAGGTTAAGTATATTTAAAGGTTAAAATACAAACAAAGTATGGCAACAAGTGGTTTAAAGGTATGTACAAACTTCCTAACTCTAATTTAACTCAGGGGACAAACAAATCTGCGGCGGAACGTAAACGTGAATCTATTCGGCACGAGTGAAACGCGTCATGCTGCATTACATTCTGCACTGTCGGAACTACCCCGGGATGCCCTGCTTGTTTATCACTGTGTGCGAAGTTCAAGACTGTCTCTCTCGCCTCTGGGGCCACAAACACTTTCCACGCCGTCTCCACATCTGGTGGCCTCGTTTCTAGCACTTTATTCTTTACTCGAACACGCTCCACATTTCCCTCGGCGCACTTGGCTATTAAGCGCAAAGCTGTAGATGTTTTTTGTGTGTTAAGGACGTGATTATTCACAGCAGACCAGGTAGTCGGTCTGAACGAATGTGTGATCGCTTTCAGTGAAGCATGTTCTTTTGTTTAGACTTTCCTCTGCTGGGTTGAGGGACGCTCAGGAGGAAACATCACTGCCATGTCGTGATCGTCCATGATGGTTTGGATCCCGTGACAAGTGATCAGAGAGTTCATTGTCCGCTCCACTGACATGCTCAGTCGTAAAATCAAACGACTGTAGTAACAGTGCCCAGCCGATGAGTTTACCCCTCCTTCCCGTCATCGTGTCCAGCCACGTCAGACACTTGTCCGTCCGTAACGTGAACTGTCTTCCTTCTAGGTGAGGGCGGTACTTACAAAGAGCCGAAACTATCGCCAGGCACTCTCGCTCGTTACTGTGATAGCGATGTTCTGCTTCTCCGAACTTGGCACTACTGTAGTTGATAATGAGTAGTGACTCGTCGTCAGCTAGTTGGTATAGGACGGCGCCGGCACCTTCAGTGCTGGCATCTGTCTGGACGTAAAGTTGCTTCTCAGGGTTGATGCGAGACAAAGCATGACACTGGGTGAACTGCGAGTTCAACTCTTCAAATGCCTTCGGGGCACGTTAGTTCCAGGCAAATTTTCTTTTTACAGACAACAAGTCAGTGAGAGAGGCTGCGATTGTGGCAAAGTGCGGTATGTAGTTCCTCAACGAGTTCGTTAAGCCAATGAACCGGTACATTTGTTTCCTGGTCGTCGGAAATGTGCTGTTGGCAATTTTGTCCAGATGTTCGGGATAGGCGTAGTTACCATCCGGCCGGATCACATGCCCCAGGAAGTCGACGGAGGTTCTACCGATGTGGCACTTCTGGGGGGAGACAACAAGTTGATGCACTGCCAGTTATTCTAACACTAAACTCAGATGGCGTACATGGTCCTCCCATGTCCGGGGCCAGACGATGACGTTGTCGAGGTATGCTGCGACAAACTCCCCGATGTACCCCTCAAGCACCTGCGTCATCATGTACTGGAAGGTTGAGGGAGCGCACTTCAGTCCAAATGGCATCGTCCGAAACTGAAAGCGGCGTCCGTCTGGCATCATAAAGACTGTCTTCTCACTGTCTTCTGGACGTATCGGTACTTGCCAATAACCTGACTTCATCAAGTCTAACGTCGAGAACACTCGGCCATCACCCAGTCTTGCCAAGGCCTCATCAACACTGATCTGTGGTGGAGGGGCTCTCTTTGTCACCAGGTTCAGCGGATGGAAATCCACACAAAAGTGCAGTGTCCCGTCCTTCGGCACGAGTACAGTGCGGGCATTATATCGACTGTTGGACGGTTCGATTACACCCTCCTTTAGCATCTCGGCGACTTGCTCCCGGATGACCCATTGTTCATGCATCCCATAGCCTCTAGGGCCAGTGTAGACTGGGTCGGCGTTAGGTGACAGTATGTGGTGCTCAGCTGCTATGGTTGTCTGAAGTAGGTCGGAGAAAGAGAAGACATATTTCCATTTGTCCAAGAGAGCTTGTATCGCTGTCCTGTATTCGGCTGGGACCTTGTTGTCCAGGTCATCCAGGTGAATTGTGTGTTGGTTGGTATTCGGCCGCCGGTCGACAGCATACACTGTTCGTCGTTACCCGGCTCCCACGTGTACCCTCTTCGCCGCAACTTTTATCACTACTTCTTGTTGCTGCAGCCATGGTTGCCCCAGCACGATGGGCTCTCGTAGGCCATCCATGACCAAGGCTTCGACGTGAGAATTCAGGTCGCATATCCTGATCGTCAGGTCGGTTATGCCCTGTGTGGCACTGTGCTTTCCTCTGGTGGCCAGCTGTAGCATGCAGGGTCCAGGTCAGATCTGTGATGGATTAACGAGTGTGGATGTGACGAACGTATGGCTGGCGGCAGTATCAACTAATGCAGCAGTTGGTTGTCGACTTCGATAGGGATGCGGAGTGACTGATCCTCCTCGATTATTAATTGTCCCAAAAATGTCTCTGAGTCGGTGTTGGTCGTGATCAGGTGTGTCTGGTGATTGACAGCGGGGAGGTTAGCATCTGGCCTGCCTCCCCGACTTAGGCATTTCCCGACTGCGGCTATGTTGCCTTCCTAACAGGGCAGTCCCGGTGCCAGTGAATCATGTGTACTGTGTAGGTGTGGCACCGTGGCGGTCGCATGTCCTGTCGCGAGAGTTGTGGGGCGGACACGAGTTGTTGTCTTCGGCCCGTTGGTGTGCCGCTATCGCGCATATTTCTGGTGATGCGGCACTCCTCGTCCGCACTTCCTAGTGTCTGTAATGAACGTCCCCTCAGCCAATTGACGGCCCTGTCTGCGACGTTTGCTCGACGAACGTATCCCTCCACACTTTAATCATTCACTTCTGCCAAAAATGGTTGGAAGTTCCAGTCGCAGATGCAGGGTTATGCTGCTTAGTGCGTCCTCTGGCGGCGTGGTTGGATAGATGTGCTGGAACAGCTCGATTTTCGTGGCTATGAACCTCTGTGTCCTTTTGTCGTTCATTGTAAAATCGTGCTTAACAGTCTGCTATAGCCTCCATGGACCCGAACCGATACCGTAGACCATTCGCGAAATCATCCCATGTCGTTGCATGTCCCCGTATTCTCCACCAGTCCTTTGCCGTACTATGCAAGTTGCTAATCACGTCATCAAACCACTCCTCGTACACTACGCTGTAACGTAAGCACAATGTTTCGCACTGCTGCAGAAACTGGTCTATGTCCTCGTGCATGTGTCCAGAGAACTCGGGAAGTTTCATTATGTCCCCACTCTCTTGGCAGGTTGTCGCGACAGCTCGACGCACAGTTGTTGAGGTGCTGGGGGAGGGGTGATAGGGTGGTAGGTTTGTAGCTTGTGACGTATGACCTTGAAGCGGGGGAGGGGGCCTCGATGACACACAAGTTGCGCAAGCGAACACGCCCTCACCGAACGTGACAAGTTCCGTGGCGTGCGAACATCTGCGGTGGCGTCTTTTTCGACAAGTCACACAAGTGGCCATCTCCTTCCCTTGTCTGTCACATTTTGGCGAGTCACATACTTCGGCCTGCCTTGGTGGGCTGTGGTCAATAAGCTTCTCCACTTTCATGCCCCTGTTCCTCTTCTGGTTCTCCATGGCACATGTGCAGCACTGTTGCAGTACTTCTCCGAAAAGTAAATCGGGGAAAGCTGGTAATCCACACCTAACACACTCCTTGCTGCTCATTGTGTGCAATGGTTCAATTTGTTTCTAGATCCAGCTCAGTGTATCGTTTCCTGCTGTCGCTGACGTGCGGGCTGTGACGTAGCTGACTAAACAATGTAGCTGTGGCAATCCTGTGGTGAAGTGTCGTCTTCCAGTCCTTCTCTGTGTAGGTTGTATGTCGATTTACATTGCGATATTCACGCCAAAGCGTTGGGTGCCATGACGCCGTGTCCGGTACGAGTGAGGTAGGAAAGGAGCTGCGTTGGAATGTTGTGGGCGCCACCTGATTAAGCGTATAGCTGGGAACACAAGGATCAATGGGTCGTAATCTGTTCGTGCCGGCGTGCCCCTCTCTCACCTGGCGAGTCGAAACATCTGCGTATCAGAGAAAGCAGGGAGGACCTGGAGAAAACTACACCTTACATGGACTTTTATGGAGCTGTCCACACCCCCATACCCTAGGGCCTTAAGCGAGCCAGTTCCAAAATGCAGAACAAAGTAAAACACTGGGCCGGATAGTTGCACACGCACGTTGCATAATTCTCGCTGGACGAAATAGAGTCCCGAAGCATGCCACGTCTCTCGTTCCGTTCGTCACAGCCGCTGTTACCAGACTGCCTTATTCATGCACCGGTAGAGGGAGGGTGTGGCGAAGCCATCTGCCCTTCACTGGCAGATGGCCACGCGGCGGCCGGGATGGCAGGTGTCGCACGTTGGTGTCAAGTTCACACACGCCCTGCCGCCATCACTGATCCGCCACACACACTCAATTATCGCACATCTGCCGTTAACAACCAGCGCACACCTGCCTCCGACACACTCGGCGAATGCTTGCTGCGACCAGGCGTAACTCCACCTGGCCTGTGGCCTGGTACGACGACAATATATACTATCAAAATTCACAAATGTATTGATACAATATGTTAACCAGAAGGTCTATGTTAAATTCACTAAAGTAGCCTAAGTGTTAAAATGCATTAGCACAAAGCAATTACCTTTTATAAGTTAATAAATGTTATTTAGCCACCACAGGTTTAGTTTAGTTTCATAATGATTTTTAAAAAATTTTTCAATTTTTTCTGGAAAATTTGGGGGAAAAAAATGTGAATTTTTTCCTGTTTTTTTTCCTTTCGCCAATTTTTATGGAAATTTTAGAACCCTAGTCACATATGATTATTGTATTGAGTACATATATTGTCTGCTACAGTTATAATATATATTTTTAAAATGTGGGCTGGCAAGGAAGATGGACACAAAATGTAATTAAGGCTGATGCCTATTACTGCTCATGTAGCACTAACATTATAAAGTAAATATTAATTCCCAGAGGAAGAGCTGTTAAATAAAAACATTAATATGAGGCAGAGTGGAAGTAACTTTTTATTATTATATAAAATATAGGGCAATTAGAGTAGACAACAACAGATATTGGATTACAAAATATGTATTGAACAGTTATCATTTGATATAGTAAACCTGGCTAAGCAAACCCTTTTTAATATTATTTTCCCTAGGGTACCCTTTACAGACAAATTTTTATTAACATGGAAACATATTGTAAGATAAATAAAGAAAATGATTCATTTTAACTTAAAAAATCAAAGGTATAAAAAAGTCCTGGATGACCAAACATAGTGCGTTACACAAAGTTTATTAAGGGGCGTAGAACTTAACTGAACATAGGATGTAGCGGCAAGTAGATGTCCAGAGAAAGGATATGTTGAATGTGTGCGTAAGTAGAACATAATAGAGTACTTGTATTAGTGAGACACTTGAATACTTGCAAGTTGAACCATCAACAACGGTGGGTAGACTCTATGGCTTGCATCTTGAAGTACAGAGAAAAATTAAATTTTGTAACAAATGCCTCAAAATTCCTTCACTAATATACAAAGTAGAACTACACTACATGACGTAGAAACAAATAATAGATCGTGGGCACTAAATCCCAAAGACTAACATCTCCCTACCAACAGGTGCAATGCAGAGAGCCATCATGCTTCTTGAGGAGAGGCTTTCACAACACGGTGCCTCTAATTTAGAATGAGGTCGACAGATGGCGGGTGGATGTCTAAAGAGTGCTGAAGGAAGTATGCTCCGTGCGCAGCCCGTGCTGCGTGCGGGAGTATGAAGAATCCAAGACGGTGCAAGAGTTACATTTTTATGCCTACAGCCGAGCTGAAATGCAGGCTTGCACATATTGTGCTAACGTAAGGACATGCATGGAAGGCGAGATCTCTTCCCCACTGTGAAAACGGTGTGGGCAAGCACAATATCTCCTGTGGGTAGTATTACAAGCTTATAGTGGCGTGGCAAGATAGCTTTGACTGGACTGGGAGACGTGAAAATATACTGTGTACAACTAGCAGAGAAATATTTCATGAAAATCATTAATCATAGTACCTTTCAATTAATAATAAAGGTTAAATTCTGTTAATAAATCACTCTCTTAATAATAACAAAACATATGCTGGAACTATACAAATAAAGATAGTATACAGCAAATACACTGCACAGTTCATAATATTTACCACATATTGTACCATCAATCTCTCTATCACCTTCCCTGTATTCAATGTGAAACTCACTGGCTTGTAACTACCTGGCTTCCCTTTATCCTCATCCTGCTTATACACTAGGATTACTAACACCACCTTCCATCCTTGTGGTAATGTACCATCCTCCAGCAACCCACCAAAAACAGCTCTAGATCTCAACAGCTCCTTCCCACCAAACTTGAATGCACCATTTTCTATTCCGTCTGGCCCCACTGCTTTATTGTTCCACAATTTCTTAATCACCCTTTCTATGTCACAATCCTTCACTTGAAACATTTTATGAACTTCCTTGACACCTGTGTTTATAACTAAAGTGATGAGTGGCAAAAAATTTATCTCTTTCAAGTCACATCACATGGTTATTAACAAGTATATGTGTGTGTGTTTCTATCTATTTCAAATGCTACAGTAAATTGTTCAATTCTTTTCACCAGTTTAACTGTTAAGGGCTCTGCTGTAGAATTTTGGAGGACATATGTTTCAGTAAACACAATATGATTAAATTGTGTAATTGACATTTTAAAGTCCTGGTAAGCAACCAAAACTTTGACTTATCGACACCTATTTGTTGAAAATTTATGTATAGTAGTACATCTTGGTTCCAAAGGCAAACTTTTAAGCAGCAGGACCACCAACAATGTTGCTGTTTCGCAGCATATTTACTATTCATTGTAGTGTCTTTTTATTAGGTGGTGAATGATTTTCAAGCATTTAATTTGGTAGCACTTGCTCAAAGTAGTTCATACAAAATTAAATATAAATATTTTTTTTTCATCTTCTTTTCCCTGTATTATTATAAGAGTGAATGCCTACAGTTGTACGATGAGACAGAAATGCTTATAACAACATTTTTATTAGTCATCGTTTTCAATACACAAAAATAGGGCAGAAATCTTCAACTGCAGTTAACAAATTGTGGTCACTTGTGATGCGGAGCGTGAAACACAGAAGTAATACATGAAGGGCGTTATAATCAAGCAATTTGTATGAGTCAAATAATGTACAAAATGCACAAGAGAAAATAGGTAAGGTACCAAAATTGAATGTTAATTGACCCTAACATTGTGATTATAGTGCGACGTGGTACAAAAGATATGTACATTTCCAGTGCGAGGCAGTGGTCTGTCATGTGACTACAGCCAATGAGCAGGGTGTGCATCCGTTGGACCGCTGCTTGCTTCTGTAAAACATCTGGTAACATAGCTATACAGTCATGGTTACATGGTACGACTGAAATATTCAGTTGGGTTCGCAGTTGTGCTGACAAGTTCAGGAAATCATTGACAGTATTTCAGCACGTTTGAAGGATAGAAGTGATTATAGAATAAAGTATATTACAGAAGTAACAAATGTTTCAGGCAGCAGTAAAATTATTTTTGTGCTGATGGTTAAGTCAGAAGCAAACATGATTAAATTTCCCCACCCCTACAGGCATGAATAAGAAGAAATATAAAAAAAAAATCAAATGTCAATGACTTTATGGCGTAGAGCAGATGGAGGAAAATTCATGAGTTAAAAATTGTTAAAGAAAAATCATTCCAGAATTATTTATTGTACCTCCTGTTCCACTTAGCCTGTATAGTATGTTATACTTGTGTACGGTAGGTACTTATTGTTATAATGTAACAAAGTACATCAAATAAAAGGACAACAAATGTTTTATTTTTATGTCCAAAGCTTGGTAGTGGTTCAAGCTAAGGCTTTGGGAATAGCATCGTTAAAGGATTTAACATTTAAAAAAATATACTTTGTTAAAACAATTTTATTATCTAATGGAAAAATTATAATGCATACATACTTTTCATTTGTACCAACAAATTAAAAATACTATCATGACAGTATATTTTTCTTTAAGTAGGGAGGTCTACTGTGCATGTGACAATTTTTTTCTTGTTTTCATTTGAAATGTTTTTGTCATAACTAAAGCATTTAAAGAAGTAAAGTTATTGTCCTGCATTTACAATATTTTTATTTATCGAAACAATGTTAAAATATTGGGGATTGTTAAATCCTTTTCAAATATGTATGAGTCTAAAATATTAGTGTTTGAGGAAAAAAACAATTTTGCAAAATTACAAATATGAAGTGACCATTTACAAGAGTTAGGAGTTATGTCAGGATTTTCCACTGTATGGGTTATTAAGTTAACCACTGACAAATAATTAATTTTAACGAATCAATTGTGTGTTTTAAATGTTTCAAAATCAGTAATTATATACTGTTAGAGTTAATTAAGTCTCGCACAAATTAATGTGTTTAATGAGTGTGTTCCTATACCATTCACCTAAATGGAATAAAACTTTCGTGAGTTGTACTGTGTACTTCAAAGGTTTCTGACAAAAAATCTGTAGGTCTATCTAGGTAAATGTTAAATAAAGTTTTTTTTACTAAAGTATTATCTCAAATTGTGTGATCTGTGCTAGGCAGTGTATGTCAAAAGCTCTGCACCTAGCTATGTCGAAACATTGCAAAATTCACAATTTTCTTTTTGCAATGTGGCAGGTTTTTTTTTTAAACAACCCAAGTTTTTGAGATGAATTCCACTGTTTTGAAGCCATCTTGTAAAGATAAAACTCTGAATTGTTGTAATCTGAACATAGATTAACTGCCTTTACAATGTGATAAATTTAACAGCAACACCTTTATCCTTTTCCCTTACAAATTACATTTTATAGTTTTTATCTAAAAACATATCATTTTTTTAAATTATAGTTTTGATATCTACTAATAAAGCTGTGATGTTATTGCATACACAAACTCAAGGTAGTAAATTTTCAACGAGAAAAGCACTTTAAGCCGGATTTAATTAGTAAAAATTTTTAGTGATTTTAAAACTAGTTTATTTGGGATAGTAAGGAAAGAGGTTAAAACTGCCAGCCTGAAACTTATTACAGCAATTGAGGGGCAAAATGCAGCTGTCAAGCTGAAAAGGAAAGCATGTATTACGCCACCACGTGAGAAGACAAGCATGGAAAACATGAAGCAACTGTTGTTTTTGTATGGTACAATAATGGACTGAGTCACGTATATTGTACAGTAACACAAATTTTTAAGAAAAGTAGCACACCTTTAAAAAAATGTAACGGTTTATGTGAATTTTAAACAATTCTTACAATAGGAATGTGTTATAAACTGAACCGTTCATGTATGGCACTTTGGTTTAACTGAAAAGACATTGCGAATGACATAAAACACAAGTTTATTTTAACTGAATCACTGTTGCTGAAACTTGAACAGCATTGTTTCGAATTGATGTAAATTTGGGAGGGGGAAAGACATGAATTGAGAACTTATTGAGAGATAGAGTGTAACTCAGAAACTTTATAAATTAATAACATTTGTAACAGGTCCACCCTTACAAGCTGTGATCTGTCGCAGTACTAGAACATCTTACATCAGTGTTCCAATCTCACTGCTTTCCTAAGCTACCAATTCATTGAATTCTTCTTTTTATCTGCCGCAGCTGGTTTCAGTTGATATTAAGGAATATTCTTGGACAAAGAGCTATTTTGTGATGACTGAACGGAGCTGATTTTTTTTTTTCGGTTATTTTGCTGACCAAGAAAAGTCTACTATTGATACACATTTCACCCACACAATAATACACTGTTCTTCGACTTTTGTGGTTGTGAAAGAAAGAGTCCTGTAAAGAACTGTACGAATTTCAGAGAAAATATACGGAGAAATGGCATGAAGAGGAAGAGAGATGCGTCAGCACCTCTCACCCAAATTTCCTACATCTGTGAGTAGGAGCAAATTTAGTTAGAAAAGGAATTGTCCAAAAAATTTCAAAACATTATTTATTGAAAGTAGCTAAAGTTAAAGCTCAGGGATAGAAAATTCATCACTTCTGACTAACACTTAGTAATATTTAAGGGCCACAGCCCGTTACGTACCTTCTTTCGTGGTTGCATCACAATGTTTTCTGTGACAATTGCAGAGAAAATTCAGTCGACCCTGCAACTCAAATTGTGCGGTTACCTTCCAACTATCCAGTCACAGGCCTCTGTGCTAACAATGTATCTCCACTACTTTTGTCGTACACGTATCTATTCTGATACATATGCTGATAAATACGAAATTTCCACAACTCATCTAATCTAAAACAATCTGCTGTCCTTGCGTACATAGAAATTAACGTAAACAAACAAAGCTATACTGCCATCACGTTTGGTCGTTGGCCATGGTCATTTCATAATCATGCTTATTATGCCCTAAGTGAAATTTAAGAAATATGTATAAATAAAAACAAATACATGAGATTGCTTCCCCGCTAACACCGTCACCTTCGGAACTAGAATACACAAAAATTATTACAAACAATCCACACCTCTTTGCTTCTAAAAAAATTAATTGTAACATACAAACAAACTTTAGCCCACTGTGTTTCAGACCGTCCTCCAATTACCTACATGGAAATGGAAGATTTTCCTGAATAGTTCTTCAGAATGTTAAATTTTAGGTAGCATCTTACAAAAATATTTTGTGATCTGCATCAGCTATCTTAACACTAAATTAGATACCTACAGAAAATTTGCAGTGTACCTTACTAAGTCTGTTATGAAAATGTACTTTAATTAAAAAGAATTTAAAAACACACAACTAATTTACAAAAACAATATTATTCATACTATTAAGTTGTGAACCTAAAAAAATATTTATTTAAGTTACAAAATTGCTTTCAGAGATCTGGAAAAAAATAAAACCAAAATTATAAATTCACGGAGTTGTAAAGTGAATAAAAAATATTTTAAATAGAATTTGTAAGTTGCATACGCTAAGACTAATTTCTGAAACGTGAAACTTAACATTCACATATTTATTATCATTTACTCACTTAACCATTCAGTGCTGTAGTAATTGTTCTCAACATTAATAAAACTACAGTAACCTACATCCTTTAAAGTGAAACATATAAGCATCCATAATCATTCTCTGATTATGTTATTTTGTCAAATATAATAATTTTACGTGTTTCAAAAAGTACTAAATAAATTGGCCAAAGCCAGCAACATCTTTACAATTCTCAAACAATATTAAGTTATTGTTTTTGTTATAAACTTGTATAAGTTAGCAGAACAAAGTATCTTATCCTTATATTGAAGTTGTTTCTTCATCCAAATTCTCAATTAACATTTAAAAAATATATCTTAATGTTACATTGTTAATTTTTTTCCTCCAGAGCCTTGACAAAGTAATATGCCAATGTTAATTATTTACTCAATACAACCTATGACTTTCTCAATAACATAAGATTGCTCACATAGCTTAAAAACTTTACATATTAGCCAAGATGTACAATGTACATCAATTTGCGCCTCATCCCCTTTTTGAAACACAACCTTATTAAATTTTTCATTCCAATTCTTCGAGCTTTGTTTTGTCTGTCGTGCATGTCTTCTTTGCATTACAATTTTTTGATCTTTCATCGGCGATGTTTTGTGGGTAAAGTCACGAACTCCTGTTGCATAATCTTTGTAATGTAAATATAACCATAACATCCGGTCTATCTCCCTCATTACCCTTTCAGTTGGATTAACTGAAGACGGATGACACATTGCTATATACTTAATCCAGATCAGTACCCAATGTTATAATTAATTGTTTAATTTTTTGCTTCTAAATTGAGGTCCATTGTCTTAATTTTTTGATATAAAAAAGCTATCCTATGTTTACAACGTATTGATCGCTATCTTTTCAGTGACAACACGGGTAGTTGCCCATTTAATTGCGTATTATTTTATATACTTAAAAAGAAAAAAAAAACTGTACAACCAAGGTGTGACACTACCTTTAGAGTTTTATAAAGAACTAAACAGGTCTACGAATACTGTTTCTAAAGGAGGTTCAGTAGACAACACATATCCAATGACACTTTGACATTTTCTATACATTACTTTGTGCAAATTATGAATTAAATTCTAACATTCATCAGCAAAAGCAAATTTAGTAGAAAATGTAATCGCCCGGAAAAGTTAAAAACATTATGTACGGAAAGTTGATGTCGATGTGCTGTTTGTCATTCCTGACTAACACAATATTGTTGGACTGCAGCCCGTTGCGCACATCGACTCTTGGTCACTTTTACCAGTGACAATGGCAAGGAAAATACGCTTGGCCCTGTGAATCAAACTGCACAGTTACCTCTCAGCTAGCCAATCCCCGACCTCCATGCTGACAAAGTCTCTCGACCACTTTTAGTATATTTACATGTCATGCAACTTGTTCTGTCACATATGCTGATAAATATGAAATATCCATGACTCACCCAATCTATAACAATCTACTGTCCTTGCTTACACAGAATAAAAGTAAACAAACAAGTCTACACTGCCATTACCATCCAGCCATTTTGCTAATACTATTCTGACCTGATGATATGGGTGCACTACTGCAGGTTAAAACCCATATCAGTCCAAACATGAGTCCACGGCTACTCAATGTAGCACACTTAAAACAGTACCTGGATGTGGAGCGCATGAGGGGACTTACATCCATGCAGTACTGCCACGTTGTGCATGTAAAATTACGTCATAAAGGATTTTGTTACTTACATTTTTGTCTTATATTTAGTCAAGAATTCGTGTGGTGTGCTTACAATAGACTATAGTAGCGGTGTGTCCGCGGCTGTTAACACTGCAGCAGGATAAGTATAGGCGGTTAGGGATAAAGTGAACACTCAATAAACCCTGCTTAAGTTCTGTTTTCAGCCAATTAGTATCTTTCCGTACGTAACGGCTAATAATGGTACATGTCTAACCTCTCTGAACACATCACTTTAAGGTTGCGTGTGTAAGATAAATTGTGCAGTCAGTATGAATTGATACAGTTTGATAAAATTAAGATTGTTAACTATATAAATATAATTATTTATATTTCAGTTTATTTTGTTTCTGTATTGTTGTATATAAATAGAAAAATACGCGGAACTATGTTATGTAATTTCGCTGCCAGCCACACAAGCAGTAAGGCAACTACAGTTAACGTTGAATTATATGCAGTTATGGCTAGTGATATTTTTCGAAGGTTAAATTTTTTAGTGCTCACTTTATTCCGAACGACCTATAGCTAAATAGCTGTCCACGCGAAAAGCAGTATTTAAGTTTTGCTGCCACTAACAGCCACTTTGCTTGGGCCTTATATGTTGACGTTAGTGTGTATTTACAGATTCTTTAATGTAATAGGGTAATCAAATGAAATACGTACTTTACGTGGTATTAAGACTGATTTCCTGCGAACACAACCATAGGTGATGGTGCCCACAATAACATATTGGTTTTTCAAATCTTCACTTGAAGTTAAGGGGCATTATTGGGCGGAATAATTTTTCGCAAAAATATAAACGTATTTGGTGCTCCAACCTTGAGGTTAGTGAGATGGTATATGTGGGCTGATGTTGTCCAGGAACTTCAGTAGATAGTGGACTGCATATTCCATTTTCACCACTTTTGAACTTCATCCTAATTACGCTAGTTTCATCTTCCTTGCAGCTTTTGTGTGTCAGATTTGCACATTTTTCACCACATTTAATGGAATTTGAGTCCAGTACCTCCCGAAAAATAGATTGGAACTACTAACAACTGCACCACATAACGTCAAAATTATTCATGAAAACTAATTTTAAAAATAAAATGTTTATTTCCTGAGCTCGTAGAGGTTTTACAACACCACGACTTGATAGAACTGTATAGAATGATACTCTTGTGTAATTTGTTTCTCGCTGGTCGTACTTGCTTTTCGGATTGTCTGCCTTAAAAGTTCACAAACTAAGTTTTCTTCTTAATTTAGTTATCTTATAAAATAAAAAACTTTAATTACTTTTTTTAGGTACTTAAGTAAGTATCATCGGCTGATAGAAAACAAATTTTTTGTCTTTTTTCCACTTTAGGTCTCGAATTTCGAAAAATCTTAATTTCAGACCTTAAATATTTGTTCAAGTATCGAAGTGTAGTGAAAATCGCAACAATAGCTCATTCAGTGAAAGCAAAATCGGTCATTGATAAATATCACGTATCATCCCTGTACAGCACTGAGAGTTAAAATTTTGAAAAATCTTGAAAACTCTTTGCAGCTATTTACCTAATCATCATCCTGAACCAAAAAGGAACTGACTATTTTAATGGGTTCAATATATATTGAAGATTTATTTAAATCACATTCTAGACGAAATTTGAAAAACCATTAAATCACATTTCAGACTACTTTACTGGCGTATCCTGAACGTGAAAATCACGACAATAGCCAGCTGGGTTCAAGATATATCAATGATTAATTAAAATCACATTTCGTCACTTTTCACCTCCTTAGGTCGGAAATTTTGAAAATTAGTGAAATTAATTTTCAGATATTTGAGTATGTATCAATCTTAAACAATTTCATGTCTGTGTATAAAAAATTGAATGTGGTATATATATATATATATATATAGAGAGAGAGAGAGAGAGAGAGAGAGAGAGAGAGAGAGAGAGAGATTGTGAACCGAAAACACATTCTTACTTCTTTGGAAACATTTTTTAATGTTCGACTCGTGCATGCCATTACTGTAGCAGTGTTCGATCAATAATATCAAATGTATCTAAGCCTATGTGAGCATTCTTGATTTGTTGTTTCTGTTGCAAATTCAGTGCAGTGATCTTTACTTACTTTTGAAACTAACCCCAAATAAAATTCTGTACTGCAAGATTCTGACGTTCAAATTGTCTTCAAAAAAGACCCATGAGTGTAAGGGAAATCCAAGTAGAAGGTTATGATACTATTAGTTTAAAGTTGTTCAGAGTTTTTATGATTATAGATTTTACAGTATATCATAAAAAAAACTAGGTGTTCTGAATAAAATCGGTATTCTTAGAAATATGTTGGTTAAATATGGTCAAAGATGAATAAATTTGAAATCATTTTTGTGTACAAATAGCAATGTGTGTTGGTTTTCATTGTTTCGTCTGATCATATTGCACGCACACATATACACACTCACTCACAGTACATATATATGTATTTGTGAGTGCATGCACGTGTGTGTGTGTGTGTGTGGAAATGTCTATAGTTGAGGTGTCTCTAGATAGGCTGCGTTTGTGTGTGTGAGGCAGGAGCGGTAACAGCGTCGCTAAACGACATGTGTAATGCATTATTGCCTCTATGCGCTAGCTACTCAGCTGGCATGCAGTGCTTTACTAGTATTCTTTTTCCTCTGGAACTTTAAATGGTGACCACATTATTTTATTTGTGGGCAGAATTGTTTAAAGTCTAAGGCTACTTTGTATAGTTGTGTTTTGTTATTTTACAGTTATGGAAGTATGGAAAACCCATTTTTAACCATTATGAGGGCTCCAAATATGATGTTTCTAATAAATGTGCCAAATTTTTAAAAGTATAGCGATTTAGTTTGAAGTGTGTGTTATTTTCATAGGTGTAAAAATATAATGTGCGTTAAGTAGTTTCATCAAAAAAAGAATAGCAGTAACTCGCTGCAACTCACTTGCAAAGTGTAGGTATGGAGGTCCCTTAAGCGATAAAATGTGCGTACAGTTTTTATAATGTCCTACATTCTCGTGCATTGACCTAGGTTTTGGACCATTTGTGTCCTACATTTTACTAAAAGCATCTGATAATCTTATTTATGGTACACCCATATCTGATCTCCCATTTCAAATTTTTTTGAAGCATGTAACTACAAAACAGGCAATGGCACTTATAATGGCAGTGTGTCCAGCAACTATGTTTAGTGAAACAACTTCCAACACATCAAGTCTCTATTGTCTATTTCTGCAACACGTGTAAACAATGGTTTTGGTGGATTTATGCTTTCTATAGGAAAATGTAATTTCAAAAGACTGTTGCCAGTTTCAGTTGGAATGCAATTCAGACCAGCTATTACCAGCAAATTTAATTAAATAAAGCTCTCTTCTCACAACCTTCCTACATATTTTTGTGTGGCCCATGGCTATGTAACTGGAATTATATTACAGAACACATTCCATGGGTAGTAAGTATACCTCTGCTGTCATTCATAAGAGGGTCAACTTGGTAGCATTGGTAAGTAGACTAGTTAGTGTTCTGACCTGTACTTTTAAGACTGTGATGGTGATCCATTTACTCTTTCAAAGAAATTGACAACCAGAGACCATGTTCAACTTTTACAAGAACAATATAACAGGCATAACATAATTCCACCTAAATAAATGAGACATAAAAATTACAAGCTTTCGAAATACTCAGCTGGTATAAAAACATGGGAAAAAACATAGTTGTGTACCACTTGACACTCAACAAATTCACTGCTATAAAACTTCAGTTTAAAAAATTTTTTAGATAGTCATTTTACTAGCTAATCTTGCAATTGTGTTTAAGAATCAGCACAAAAAGGAATTGCAGTAGCACCAACATTTTTAAGCTGGAAAATTTCACTTCTATTGATCAGCGTAGTAGTGTACATTTACCTTTATTTTTGTAAAATACGTTAAACTGTGTAGTGTTTCCGTTAAAAGTTAAAAAAAGAGACAAGCCAGAAACAGAGATACTAAGTGCCAGTTCAGTGCCTTGCACATGCATGTGCCTTTAGACATCAGACGTAAACTGTCTCGTTCAGATGGCTATTCAGATAGCACCCTTAAGAGAAACTGAGTTAGTCTGTCATAGCAAGTAAAGTTCATAAATAATTGTCTTATTTCTTCTAGGTGTGGTAAATGATGAGGACCAGAATAAAGTTGTAGAAGAAGATGAAGTGCAAGAATCTGTAGAAGATGATGATGATGATGTTCCCTTACCTGATGAGCTGCTAAACATGCTTCAAAAACGGAAGTGTGAACTGTGCCCGTGTGTGGTGAGTTTTGAGACTTTTTTACTGTTTCAACTTCGAGTTTATTCATCGTCTTTTAATACGGAAATGAAGTCAATAGCTATCCGGAATAGTTAAAGTTATGATATAAGTGATTATTGCAGATATATAGTAACGTTCAAATTGTAGTGGAACTCCACCAGTACCAATAACAACCTGGTAAAGGTTATTTACGAAGACAAAAGCTGTATCTATGTAACTAGAGTCTTTAAGTTTCGATACTGGAATATCACTATGATAGTAAAAAAATTTGGTATCAGCGGAATGTTGCAAAATAGCTCCATTTATTTATCACACATATTCTTCTATTAAACAAATAATTTAACTAAAGTAACCTAGATGCGCCCTTTGTGAATACATATCCGTATTAAAAACCTTTATTATTTGTGAGAAAACAGACTAACAGTGAAGCGTGTTTTGGTATTTTGTGTCGCTTTTTCTCTTCTACCCTCATGAATACTCCCCTCAGGTCAATGTCACCCCTTAGTTTTTATCCCTCAGTGTGCGTTCTCATATGTGAACATACCCAGCTGTCGCTCAAAGTGTGCGTTCGTGGATGATGCTCATGTCTTATTTATGTAGGGGCGCTCCTTAAGATCTTTGGGTTGAATATGTTTGAACTTGTATAGTGATTTTACGCAACAATATGCTCTTTGATTACTTGTTGATTTGTGTTTTGACCAGTCAAGGTTTGTGTCTCGAGGTTACACATAAGTTTCTGTATGATGAATTTGGGGTAAGTAAGTAATCCGTCGTCAACCGCGGTGTCGCAATCCGCAGTTTCGGTTATACACAGATTTTTTTTTAGACCTTTTCATTATCCGCTGTACCAATTTCCATTATCGGCGGTTGTCAGTTTTTGGCGGGAAGCAGTAGTGATGACAAGAAAGAGAAGCGACCTATAAATGTTTTGACATTGATGCAGAAAATAGATATTCTAAACCGACTTGCGTGTGGTGAAACAAAGGCTTTTGTGGCAAGACATGTAGGAATAATCGTCTAGTGTTTGGACGATAAAAAATAATGAAGATGCAATTAGGAAGAGTTTTGCGTTAGCAACATTGTCAAGTGCGAAAGTGACTTTTTTTCCTTGTGATAGCAATGTGGGAAGAATGGAAAAATCCCTTACTTTGTGGATGGAAGATCAAACACAAAAACACGTGCCTTTAAGCAGTGCCATATTTCGTGAGAAAACTGTGCGTATCTGCACTCATCCGGTAACAACTTCAGGCGAAAGAAGTGCAACAGAATTTAAATTCACTGCAAGCAAGGGGTGGTTCGAGAAATTTAAGACGCGTCACAACCTTCACAACTTGAAACTTGTTTGTGAAGCAGCTTCTCCACACCACGCAGCAGCTGCAAACTTTCCGCAGGAATTGGGGGCTATCATTGAAGAAGCTACCTGTCAGAACAAGTGTTTAATGCTGACGGGACGGGTTTATTTTGGAAGCAAATGTCAAATTGCACATTTGTATGAAGGTCAGAAAAAAGTGCACCAGGTTTTGAGGCAGCTCCTGGAAAATCATAGGAACAGCTGCCTGTTTTCTGGCGATCAAATGGAAAAGCATGGGTCATTGCCGAAGTTTTCATGGACTGGTTTAAAAACTGTTTTGTGGAAGCAGTGGAAACGTATCGCGTGAAACAAAATCTGTCTTTCAAAGGGCTGCTCATTCTGGATAATGCACCAGGCCACTCAGAAGCAGTGAAGTTTGCCCATCCAAATGTTGTCATATTTCTCCCGCCAAACATATTATCACTCATCCAACCTCTAGACCAAGGCACAATAGCAGCATTCAAGTGTTATTACACACGGTGCACGTGTTCCCACATCGTAGACATGATGACAACGGATCCGACAATAACTGTTCTTCAGTGCTGGAAAAATACGACATAGCCCAGTGCATCACTTTCATAAAGGAGTCGTTGGACGAGTTGAAAGAGTGTACTCTAAATGCATGGTGGCACAAGCTTTGGCCCGAGACTGTGCAAAATTTTCAGGTTTCTCAGCCATTGATGTTGAGATTACACGTTTTGTTGAAGTGGCACATCGGTTGAAATGTGAAGGTCTTGAAGATATGCAACCGCACAAAGTTCAAGAACTTATCGAGTCTCACAATGCCGAGTTAAGTGAAGAAAACCTGCAAGATGACAGCGCAGAGGAAACAAGAGTCCCTAGCAAAGCCAGTTTTAATGCTACAAAATATTAGCAAAATCATACTCCTGTCTTCGCAACTTGGAAATTTTGTTGTGGAAATCAATCCCTTTGAAGAACACAGCTACAACTTCAAGGTTTGGAAGAGCTAACACGGCCGTACAAAGAAGAGCACAAGATTTTGCAGTAAAATGTAAGCCAGAGAAAAGTCGCGAGTTTTTTTTTTTTTTTTTTTTTTTTTTTTCAGAAGTAATCTTCATTGAGTCATTCCAGAGATCGTGAACACAGGAAACCAGTGATTTTATCATCATTTTCTGGGCACAAAAGGTAAAGGCTTTATTTTTAATGTAACGTTTTGTAGTAAAATAACATTGCATAAAAACTATACAGAAACCTGCTGCCCGCCCGCGACCAACCAAATACGAATACAGTAGTTATCCGACTTGATTTAACCTAAAAAAAAAATTTTCCCCATAAGAGTCTGCATTCTTCTACCGCTGTGTTTTTGAAAAATGTTACCCCCACGGTTGGCGAGGAATTAACTGTATTTCATTGTTTGTAAGAATTTGTGATGAAGCAAATACTTTTTTAATATTTGCTGGTATCTCAGCTGTCGTGTAGGAACATTTTAAGCTATTATTAATTTTAAGAGCATGCGAGTAACCCAATTAACAACCTTAACAAGCATTTCATTAATTTTATCCACTGTAGATTGAGCATCTTTAAGAGAACACAATATCATAAGTTGTGTTTCATCTGCTTATTGGTGGCAGGTCAAATATCTTAAACAATTTCTGAGAGAGTTTGCATACAAGGATAAAAGAGTATTGGCCCCAGTATTGATCCTTGTGGTACACCTTGAACAACTTTTTGTAGGTCTGAGGTCCACTTGCTATTTTATGTACAGTAGAACCCCGATTTAACGAAATGCCACGGGACCCGAAAATATTTACTCTAAATCGATGTTTCGTTAAATCCAACTTTATATTTTTTACCCTCCCCCCCCCCCCCCCCAAATAAAGTTAAATCCTCGGGCATGTTTCGTCGGAAATGGAGGTAATGTTTAGAAAATTTGATAGCCCACAACCCAGTTCTTTGAGAAACGAAGCAGTAGAACCTCCGACTCCGTTCCACGAAACAGAAGGAGTAACAGTCGAGCCTCATACATGTCGTGCATTGACAGAGAATCAAGACTGCAACCTTCCAGCTCCTAGCGAGCACAATTGCCAGATGGCAGAGGACAGGCCACCTTCCACGTCACCATGCATCGAGCCACAGGAATTACAGGCAGCAGCCCCTTCCCTCACTGGGACACCACCAGTCTGCCCGTGGCCGGTCACCATGGCAACCTCAGAGAAGGCAGCGCCCACCTTAACGGGCCCGTCAGTCTACAGGGAGAGTGCACCGGTCGCTGTGCACTCCCCTCCCCAGACCGCCTAAGGACCTCCCGCCGCAGGACAGGGTACAGCCGTGGGGGGGTTGTAGGGAAGATCCATCTTCACAGCGGGATTGCTACAGTGAGACCTCGAGATGCCGCCCCAGCACATGAGACAGCATCTGCAGAAAGACTCTGTGTGTAGAGGTTTTCCTGCCAACCTCTACACCCGCTCAGAGAAACTCCCTCCTGGAGTTACCCCTCCTTAAGTGCTACGCCAAGTCAAACCCGAAGACAGTGAAGTGGATAGGTTAGCCTTGAGTTGGGTTTGCATAGTGTTAAGGTTAGTCTAGTAAGTGTACAAAGTCCCCAAAAGTGTTGAAAGCAGAGCACTGCCATAACCGCATTCTTGCATGCCCACAGCAAATACAGTGCTACGTTATCTGCAAAAAATAAGGTCAGTGTACAGTACCGAGCAATTGAGTATGATTGTATCAAGGGTTATATGTGTTATTCAGTTCTCTAAGCTCCAATACGCTCAAATTAGTTGAGGAGCATCCCCGTGGGTTTGAAACCAACACCTCACCTAAGAAGGCTCTATACGCTCCCCAGCGAGCTGAAACCTTCATGGCCATTGAAACAGAATACTTATAGGTTTGTATTTTTGACGTTAGCAGACTTCTCAGTAAACTCAGTATCTTTTATTGTATTGAGAAATAGTTTGCTTACTCAAGTGTGAACTTACATTCTTTGTATTGTACCATAATACCTTCCCACGAATTAAGTTTACATGCTAAAAGCAAATGAATACATTAAAAGACATTTGGACTGAAACAAGAGGAAACTAACAAAGGAAACTCAAAGCATTGTTGTGTTATGTTTGAAGCTAAGGTAAATAACTGTATAAAACTACTGTATATTCAAAGTTATGCCTGTTTACCAGAGAACTAATCATGTTGTGCTGTTACAGAGTTTACCATTCTTGTAAGTGTACCACCCGACGTTTTTGTGCCAAGCCAAGTTGAATTAATTTAATGGAAGTTATATATGTACAAAAGCACTAGATCCTGCATAGTTTTACGAACACTCCCTCCCCCAAGGAATAGCTAGTTTGTTTTGGAGACTGTTCAATACGTCACTTAGGTGCATCGCAACATGCATTAGGCTGAGGACTTCTCCGAAACACTGACTGGGCGAGAAAAAAATCTCTAAAACCTCTAAGAAGCAGAAGGAAGGATGCAAGCAGAAGGTCACTGAAGGCAACCCGTCGGCTGAGAAAAAGGCAGGGGGGAATTGACGTACGCTGCACAGCATAGTTTTGTGGTTCCCAGCCTCCACCTTGCCATAAGCCAGTTCCCTTCTCCTTCTCCCACAGCTTGTCCCATCTCTCCTTGCTATCCCGCACATGTTCCGTGCATTCCGCACCATGCAGCACCCTAAATATTTCCCGTGTGTTCATCCTCAGCTAGTCCTTTAACGACCTTGTCCGAGGCAGATAGGATGGTATTGTTGGATAAACGGCATGCTGCCTGGATACACGTTACCCGCAGCACATGCAGCTGAGCTCAGAGGGGAGGGTTACCACCACTACAAACCACCCCTGCCGCCAGCCACCTCAGGCGCGCATCGAACCTGCGCACTCCTGCCTCCATGACGGCCGGCCAATCAGGAGCTCACTCATCATTTCCACGCCCATCAGTGTGTGTTTAAAAGACGCAACTTTTGCCGAGACAGGTGTGTGTTCTTGGGTTGGCGAGACAGACACTCCTGCCCTCAAGCAGTGTTCCAGTCATCGAGCACCAGCAAGTCTATCTAGCGTCTCGCTGCGCCGGCCTAGACTTCACAGCTTATTTCTGCTAGTTGTTATTACAACTTTCTCTCGTCGGGAAAAAGAGGGTTCCAGCATCCGCTGCCCATCGAGGCATTGTGTCCGCAAGAAGTCGCCCGTCGTATGAGAGAAAAGCCAGAATCAGCTTCTACACAAGCCAGCAAAGATGAGCCTACGTCCACAGCATTGGCCTCCCCTCAGGCTGTAGTGCTTTTTTATTGCTGCTTTCTGCCACCTCCCAGCATAACTTGGCACAGGGTGGTTTTTATTGTTCTTTCGAGCAATAAAAACATAATTAAATGGACCTTTCCTTTTGTCTGCTTTAGCTCTTCGCTCTCTGTTCCTTTCTATTACCCACTCCCAATTCTTTTCTCTTCGAGTATTCTGCAGTTTGGGTCTGTAAAGTAAATATATTCGGAGACCGGAAGCTAATTCTTGTTCTGGGAGACTGTCGCCTGTCTATCTACTCTGTCTGTGGCTTCTCATCATCGTCAGCGGTGGGACAGCAATACACTGGACAGGTCTCTCATAAAGGAGGTTCGCCACTCTGGCATCTGCCATTCACGCCTTACCAGAAGCCAGAAATTGTGGTTTACCTTGGGGAACCCGAGTTCCGTGTGGGAAACAGCAGCTGGGACAGCTGCCATGCTTTGCATTGGACTCAATAGTTGCTCAACGTGAGACACATCATCTGGATTCACAAGTCTTATTTTTGCTTAACCTGCTTACCTTTTGGAGCCCCTTAAGTTTGTTGACACAGATACTCTGGACACCTGCTCTCTTTTCAAGTAACGTCTCTCACTTTACTCCAAAGGTAATCTAATCCAGTGTATACCCAAGCATAGGGCAGGCAAAAGACAGGCCGCTCGTGCCAAGCTAGCTGAGTCAGTAAAGGAAGTTCTGGCCACACCAAACTCTTACACAGGGATCTACACGGCACAGAAGGACGTTGCTGCAGCAGAGCGTCGAGGAGAGACTGTGGAGGGTGTTATCCTGCTCATCAGGCCTCTGGAGATGCCGCTGCTCCTCGAACCCCTTCCTGACACCCCTCCCAAACTCCTTCCCGACACCCCTCCCAAATCAGTCTCGTCACCCTCATGCCTTGCTACTTCCTCTCACGTCAAAACCCTCACCTTTTCTCCCGGGAATCCTTCTCACCAGAGAGTTCCTGTTATTGCAGTTCTTATTCAACCTATTCTGATGAGGACCAGAACCAAGACTTCGCTGCGACCTCCAGCACCGAGACCTCTAGTGTGTGGCTTCATTCCTGCAGCTCACCTGGGCCAACAGCAACAATAAAGGAAAGGGAAATAAGCTCCCTTTCCCGATACCCCGGGTTAGTCCACGTCCTTCTCCAGCTAACCCAGAAATAGACTCTTCGTTGGGGGAGGGGAAGGCTCGTCGACTTTCGCCCAACAAGAAACTTTTCTACTTCCCGACCCCCACCACGTGGGGCATCAACGTACCCACGTGAACGTATTACCAGTACATAAACACTGTAATACGTAGCCAATCAAATGTAATATCAATTAACTACACTAGTTATTTTCATTTTAAAAATTAATTTTCCCCGAATTGTCTTAGGTTAGTTCTGAATGGTAAAACCTCAAATTCGTTTCTCGGTTACCTCAAGAAGGAGGGAAAAAAAAATTAAACAGGAAACCACAACAAAGTATAATCTAACAACGTCTCTACTTAAATATGTTCGTAAGTTGACTTTGGAATATTATTTCTTATTTACTGACAAGTGGTAGGCCTAAATGCCCATTGACTTTAATTAATAATATGGGAGGACAGAAATGTAAAATTAAACCTTACATTGACTCCTACAAATATGTGATTCTAACATAATACAACTGTTAATTTAATAAACGGGCCTACGGTTTCATTAAAATCCTTGAATTTGTTTTAAAAAAAAATGAACTTACCTGTAAGCCTATTCCAATGCGAGGCTAAAAGAAGTAGGCCTAGGCCTACAAATTACTTTGTGATAGTAAGTTATTTGCACTATACACTATTATTGAAATATAACAATTCGCCAAGAACTGTGCACACTTTTTTAAATTAATAGATACACGAAATCATTTCCAATTGAGTACTAGGGCATATGATATGTTTAAGGGCTGAATAACTTCAGTAACAACATTACATAGTAGGCTAAGGAAATGGTTTCAGTATTTGTACATAACATTTCTAGGCCTTAGCATGACACACAAGACAATGTTTGTTAATTCTTAAAAATTATTTTTATATGCTGCAAGGCATGTTTGAAAACAAGTTTCCCCACTTTTGGACCCCTCTTTGACATTACTTTCAGTCAGAAAAATAAACCTTATTGAAGCAAAAATTACAACCACCATTAAAATCAACCAGTTAGAAAAACTGTGTTGCATATCTAAATCTTTTTTCTACTTTGTTGAACAGTAAAGCCTTCTGTTAAATATATTTTTATAAATTATTGATTATAGAATGTATTTGATTTATTAAATGCGGGTTCGTGTCAACGTCGAAACTATCATGTTAATGTGATTATAACAACATTTGGCGTTTGCAATGTTTATATATTTACATCCAAGACAGCTTTAAATACATACACATGGCTTTGGGGTTTCGTTACTCTGTTCCTTATGTTACCTGCTTAACATAGCTATAAATGAATCTCCAATAACATTTTATAAATTAACTATACATATCACAACTTAAATAGCTACAAATTCATTTTGTACTTACGTCAAAATGATCTTCGCAACAGTACAAAGTACTGGTCATCGTAACATTAATGTCTCGGGGCGCAACTTTGAACTATTTCGGTTGTATTTGTTTGGATTTCGGGACAGTAAAAAACAGTTTTGAGACTTAAGTAATGCTCGTGTTTGTGCATCTAGGCACAAAACACCACTTACAGTCGGGCATTCTGCCGAACACTCTCTATAACAATCACACTCGCGCATCTGCTACTGCTGGCCTGTGCTGGCCTACTTCTACTAACTTCTTATTTACCGGCTGATGACGTCGCAGTGGCAGCCATGTTGTGACGTAGGGTTTTCATGGGCGTTTTGAATGCACAATTTTTAAATGCTCGTACTTTCCTCAAATCAACTCCAAATTTAAAATTTTCATATCCTATCATCTAGTTTTTTTAACGCAGATTACATTTTTGTTCTCAGTAAAATTTGTGAGAAAGGCCTATCCATTGCCCAGGGCTTGTGTTAAGGGTGTTCAAGTGGGAAAAAATTATAATTTTATTTTTGTGTGAAATAGTGTTTTAGTTTTGTAGATATTTCTTGGCAGTACGTTTCCCTCTTGCAAAAAATGCTTAGCTCTGGCAGTGTTTTCCCCGTAATGGCATTTCAAAATCAAAATTTGTGTGTATTAACTTAATAACAGCATACTTTTAAAAAAGCACTTAATAATTGTGAAAAAAAATTAACATTCTTGTTAATTTTTCTAAAGTTCTTACTACCACTGTGATGACATTATTTTGTGTAGCGACTTATTTTCATTATTTACTTGTTCACATAAAATACAGCACTACTGTATCAGCAAATTGTTATACATTTACACTTCAGCATAAAAAACTTCAATACATAGTGGTTCTCCCAAACAAAAATTCAGTATTATAATTTTTTTTTCCACCCAGGTATTAGTGCTTTTTGAATGTCACCAAATACAAAAAAAAACTATTTGCTTCTGTCAACCTTTTTGTTATTGTTATTATTATTGTTGGCGACGGCGGCATCTGCTGCGGCGGCGGCTAATAATCCTTACGGGCCGTTCCATATGAAATCGGCCAATATAATGTTATTTGGGTGCATGACCATATTTAAAAATTATAAATTTCTAACATATTTGTACATATATTGCTACTTTAAACCTGATTTTTGTAAAAATTCTTTTGCCATGGTTTTTTTTTCTGCAGCCATTTTGACAACTTACTGCGTGTCATTTTATGTTACATTTGACATTTACCTTATTATTTGCAACACAAAAACTATTTAAGTTAGAGCCTTGTATCAAAATCCATTGTGTTAATAACAAAATAAGCTTGCGGGAGCTGGGGAGATCACTGATTCGCCAATCACGCAGACGTGCACGCGTTTAGCGGCTATCAGACTCGGAGCTGCATTCGCGTGGACAGCTAGGTTACCCTAACTACAATGACACAATTCCAGTTCGATTTACACCCATTTAATTGGTTCAACTCAAGACAAGCCCTGTCGTGAAGGTTGCTCTCTCGAGCACGTCTTAACTCTCTCGAGGTTTGTAACCAACCCTGTTCTGCTTCCCAGTCCGAAGAAACAGGGAGGGTGGGGGGATGGGGCAAGGCAGGGGAGCATGCTAGCCAAGGAGACTGACAATACACATACTACTGTTACCATGTGCCGACAACCAGTAGGTACACTCAGGGACTCAAATACATATATATATTTAGTACAACATAACCAACCCGTACACTCCCGTTTTAGTTATATCTGTGATGATTTGAGCCACGATAAAGAGCTTGAACAAGTAAAATATGTCTTGGGGGCCAACTGTTATTCTGAAAAAAATATCTTCAAGAAAATCAACTCCAAACTGCCAGAAGAATGAACCAAGACTCTAGAAATGAAACACGTCACATTCCTGATGTATGTAGACAGAATCACCGAGAGAATATCTAAACTACTCCAGAAAAATAAGATCAGAACCATTCAGCAGCCAATGAACAAACTGAATTCTTTCCTACGTAACATCAACGACAAAGAAATGCAAAAATTCTTGTTGCATTTATGAAATGACTTGGTGACATTCGCTTGTCCATATAACCCTGTACTGCAATCTAAGCGTGAGATACTCTAGAAGTGTTCTTTGAGTTGGGTTGCCTAATGAAGAGACGGCTCGGGCGCGAGGGGGTGGTCCTTCCCTCCTCTGTGGTCTCTGTGCTGCGGGTGGCATGTCTACAGGCGGCAATGCGTCTTGTAGGAAAAATACGTTAGAATATCCTTGCCCAGGGTTTTTGGGAACGAAGGATAACTAAGAATGGGTTAGGTAGGCTTTATATTAAATATTTGGAGTCAGGTTAGAGTGCACTGACGTGTGCGGGAGTAATAAGGGTATAGGCCATTCAGAATAAAGTGAGCACTAAAGATTTAACCTTTGAAAAAAATCACTAGCCGTTACTGCATATAAG
This sequence comes from Medauroidea extradentata, assembly GCA_003012365.1. Lineage (NCBI taxonomy): Eukaryota > Metazoa > Arthropoda > Insecta > Phasmatodea > Phasmatidae > Medauroidea > Medauroidea extradentata. The sequence continues at coordinate 27,531 of PNEQ01090671.1, forward strand.
CCAACATTAACAACAGTTACATTATTGTTTGTATGGTTGGTAGCGAATAACTGCATGTATTGTCTTATTTGAATACAGCATTAGTGAAACAACATCAATTACAAACGACCTCTCTGTATTTAATATACTTTAAAATATTTATTTAAGTTCTTACTGACATACCTACTGACTGTACAATTTAATTTTATTAGCGGCAGCACAAAGCGACGCAACCGAGTCGATTATCGTTGGCACATGTCGCTAGTGCTTCGCGCCACAGATGTAGTATAAACTTTCACCGACAGATGGCACCAGAGTTAGGTTTTCGCCGCTTGGAGGCGAGTTGCGTCATTCAGTTTGTTTGTCTGTTATGTAATGAATATCGGTTTCTGATAAACACATATAAAAGTATTAGAAGTGACTGTTCATGAATATCGTTGATAAATTATGTGAAGTCATTAGTAATGTAAGTTATGTTTTATAATCGCCAGCCTGAGTATCTGGAAATAGAAACAGTATTTTTTCCCCTGTTTTGCACATTAAGAAAATACGTTATTTATTGTTCTCTTTACGTGCGTCGTCGTCGTTCATTGCAGTATGCTGAACGGAACTTGAATTCTTGAGTTGCGTGTGTCGTGTGTGTTTTTAGTGGCGGTTTTAATTTAAAAGTTCAAATATACTGCGCATGCATTTACGAGATTCGTAACCGTAATAGCGCCGTTAAGAGCAGACGCAGAGAAACCAGTGTTATAAGACGTTTACTCGCAGGTATTTATAACCAAGATTATTACTGAGTATAGCACATATTCAACACCCGTGCATTTAATGAGTACATATTGTAGCTAAAATTTATTGGAGCAGTGTAACGTAAATGTAAACATTGTACAAGCCTATGTAAATAAAAGCACGTGGCAATGTTGATGTTTACATGTAGCGGAAAGATATAAACTGGCAGAAAATAAAAATTAATCAGGGCTTTTTTGAGTGTTCACTTTATTCCGAATCACCTTTAGAAAGGATTAACAATGGGTGCGGGAATATGGAACGGGCAGGATGAGGCGGCGGCTTCACAGCTCAAGACGTTGCTAGAATGTGTCAAGTTGTACTGAAATTTTTTTCTTGTGTTATGTACTCTTCCTAACAAACTGAAACATCAAAAAGTTTATTAGTGAGAAACTTTTTTGCTATTAATGTTAGATGGGGATGAAAGCGAGGTAGTTGTTAATAATGAGCTAAATCTATTTTTCATAGTAACCCTACCTCAATAGCTTTAGCCTTTCTCTTGTATATTGCTGTGAAATATGTAGCGTATTATGTCATGCGCTCCTCAAGTGCTCGCCCTACACCTGAGTGTCACTCGGAAGTGTTGAATGAAGAGAAAATTAAGTGTTCCGTTGTGTTTACTGACTGTGAAGGTTTGTCTGGAATGCTAAATAAATAAGATACATACTTCCTTTAGTCAGCAGTTTTCTTCATCTAGTGTCCTTAACTGGTTCAGTAGTGAAACTACAGTGTCTTGCAGCCGAGCAATTTGTTGTATATAGTGACTGATTTTTAAACAATAATTCATGTGTTCAATTTCTTGTTAACATTTAATTGTATGGAAGGCAAAATAATAAAAAGTTGTAGTATAGATAGGCTACGAGATGGAGAGTGAAAGATTGTATTGATCTTATTCCGGTATTTTTTCACATACTATCAACATGTTAAGGAAGCTATAGAAGAAGCAGGACGTTTCAAACAAACCATGTATGCTAATTGGAAAAAACAATAGCAACATAGTACATCGAACCAACATGAAAAATTTAAATCAGAGAGGAAAGACAAACAATAAATAATTCACATAAACCAATTTAAGGCAATGATCCTTCATTTCTACTACTTGTATGGTAACTATTTTTAAAATCGTAAATTAAAGCAAATGTAAAAATATAACTGTAATACAGTTGTTCATAAAGTTTTACTACATTGTCTAATTTGTTTCCTTGACTAAAAAATTTTACTTGGTTTCTGTAAGTTATTTGACTGACGAAAATTCGTAATTACCTTCTACTTATGTTTAAGTATTGTAAAAACTACATAATATATAGTAAAACTTATTTAAAGAATACTAGTAAAAATGTTATTTTATATATGCTCTCGTTTAGGTATAGGATATAATTATCAAAGAAGTAGTGGAAATAAGTGATAACGCCTAAATTTACATCAAGGCAGAACATTAATGTACTCACTTTTGTTTGATAACCGAGCGTGGTGCAGCAGTGGTAAAACACTTGCATCACATTTGGGAGGACCTGGGTTCGATCCCCGTTTTAATATTTATTTGAACCAAATTAATACCCTTATTGTTCTCTAGAATGAAATTTATGTAATCTGTTTTAAATAAACTTAAAATGCATTTCAATAAACAGTAATAATGATGATGATGATAATAATAATAATAATAATAATAATAATTACTATTACACAAGGAACAGAAATTATCGATCAAGACCTTATTTTATTTAGAGGGATTTTGTTTGCCTTTAATTTTCGGTTTAAACTTTGCAGGTTAGTCGAAGGTACCATGTAGCTGTTATTTCTTCCGAAGAGCATAAATTGTTCATTTGCAACAGCTGGCTACTGTGAAAGCTTCCGTAATCACGTTTGTAGTATGTATGTGAAAGATACTAGAGTATGTTCAACCAATATTTCTCCCCCTCCCTCGCAGCCTATCTTTATTGTGTCTTTTTGGATGTTTTACCCTCTGTATAAATAAGTTTAACAAAAAAACACACGTTAACAAGATTCTTGCTCGAAAATCATTTACTGGTCACAACAAATCACGTGGCCGCGAGACGCGGATGCACCCTGGACTATTTTAAGATATGGGAATAAAAAACCCTGCTGACTAAAGGAAGACTGTATGTTATTTACTACTATAAAACCTCACAGTCAGTAAAGATAACAGAACATCGAGTGCTGGTCAGATGTCTTGGTTTGGCTGGCAAGTTCTTTGACCTAATACGCAACATATTTCATGTTATTAACAAGAGATTTGATTAAATCTATTGTAGTGATGTTACTTTTAAAAAAAATTCAGCCCATTATAAACAACTTTCTCACTTTCACTGCTCACATGATTCCAATAATAAAAAAAATACTCACTGACCAACTTTTTAATGTTACGTTCTCTAATGAAATGCACATAAGGTTAGAAAAAAATTTCTACACATTTAACAAAGAACGTTTTTATTAGTCTTCTGTTTTTTCATTGGCTTCCAGATGTATGATGTCATGTACCATCAAATTCTAAATATTATTTCGCCATTAGTTCTTAAGTTATGATATATTTAATGATGTATGAAAACAGTGCAAATACAAAGGTTTTGTTTTTTAATTTTTTAAACCCCTTGTAATGGTGCACATGATAAAACAAATACACCATTTGATGCACGTTTTGATGCTGGGTAGTACACAAAAATGTTAAGATGAAAGCTACAATATGAAATTTGTGGATTTTTGACAACAGCGCGCACCGAAACAAGGACAGTGCTTAAGGTAGTTACCATGCGTTGAAAACAGAGAGAGAAAGCCCATATAACTATTGCAATCAACGTGTGAGACACTACAGTGTTGACTGAAACAGATAGATGTAACTAGCTTTCTATTAAAAGTGATAGAAATAATTTCTGCTTTCTTTAACAGAGCGCTTGTTAATTTCCCTGAACTGAGTTTCTTAGTTTTCGAAACTTCCGGAAAAATCTAAGGCCAAACAAACTGTAATCACTTTTTTCCAAATTGTCTTGCACAGGTAAATTTGTCATATTTACATTGCTATTATTTATTTATTTATTATTATTAAAGCACAAAAATCTTGTGTAACAGTTTGGACACGAAGACTTGCCTGCTGTTAAATTTACAGCTACACATTTTTTCTGTTTCTCATTATGGGGTAAAAAGATTTCATGATGACCTTTTTTAATTGAACTTTTGTGAGTTTTTCAAAGTTCACAACAGATGTCTCCAAAAATATATTTATTCCTTAGAAGATACTCAACTTCATTCTATTTGCACACTGAACTAACGTCATAGTCACATAACCTCAAATTCAGAAGAGTTTGTTATTCTTCATTGTAGTCACTTTAAAATTTTAACTCTTTACAACAATACACAGTTTTATGGAACTCCTTCTGAGTAAACGTTCCCACAGAACACTGCATTTTGTAACTTAGAACACAATTATTGTACTAATAGAACCTTCTAGAACAGTAGTGAATTGTCACTGAGTCTGAGGCAATGTTGCCAACAGAAAATATATGAACATCTCTACCTAGCAACTTAAATGTTTATACTGAATTAAGAATTTCTCTGTACAGTGAATCAGTTAAATGCACATAAATTATTCACAGTAAAAAACTGTGGACGTATTTGATGTGAAGTACTGTAATTGAGATTGTTGCATGACCAAAATACTTATCAAGTAGACCTATTTGATCAGCCACAGTGTATGTATTTCAGAAACACTGTACTCTCTAATCACAGCTACTTGCTGCAAGAGTAAGTTATCGATTTTTAGTGTTATCCAAGATGTTGTAATTTCCATATTAGTAGAATATCAAACATCTAATTTTAACTCTCCTAAATATTACATTGCATGTGCCAAATTTCATAATTTTATAGGATCGCCCACTGGAGATATTACCTCAAAATATGACAAATTAAAGCAAACTGCAATGTTTAGTAAGTTATGAAAATTATTAGGAATACTATACAAGCTCAAAACTTTAGGATAATTTGTTCTGAGTAGATCCGAGTTAAAATGAAAATTGTCGGTTTTGATACTTTTGCCCTTCAAGATCATGATGAACAATTGAGACTTTTCTTTAGGATCAATACAGTGATTCTGTTTCTGATAACATTACTAATTTCGGCTTAGGGTAGTCCGGAAAATAACTTATGAAGACTTCAATGATTTGACTATCTGTAAACAAATTTTCAAAAGCTCTTCTAGTACTGAGACAATCCACAACTCAGCTGCTACAAACTCGTCCCCAACTTAAGTTAGCTATCATATAAGTCCTTATATGTAAACACTAGTATGCTTGGTGGCAATTTCATTACAAGTTCACTAGAAGTCAAAGTTAACAAGAAATTGATCCCATTCTTGTACAAAAAAGAGGTACATGCGTACTATGCTTTAGACTATAAAAGAGCTAGTAGGAAGTTTTATAGTATATTCACCATTGTAGAATATTGTAAAGACAACAGCAAGAGTGGTTTAACAAACGTCCTTAATCCAAAGCTACAGCATGACTACACAAGCCAGAAACGATAATGCCGGCACATGCCAGCCGTATGTCTAGTGTTGTTACATGCTGTCAACACAACATGTTTACATATCTTACATCGCCCTTACTTCAGTACAAACATTTTTTTTTTAATACAAACAGCACAGCACACACTTACTTCAATACACATCTTTTTTTTTTTTTTTTTTTTTTTTTACTATACAAGACCAACACTAGAAATTATCCACTGATGACATAATGACTTGAATCAAATCGCTAGTCATACACTAACTAACAAAATCCTGTAATATGTAGGTCGTTTTACAACCCTACTTGGTCTCAGTACTGGTAAGGCATCATTTACATAATTTCCAGTATCCTCACACACATTACTAGATGGCACATGAGGTTCTACCATAATATAATCTTCATTATTTGTTTGCCACCCAGAATTGCTCTGCAATGGCTCATTGTTGAACCCACTCCTAGGTACTGCTCTCAGGTGTTTCCTGTTACGCCTGTAAACTGAACCATCAAGTGTCTTCAATATGTAAGAACGAGGGGCATCAAATTTACTGACAACTGTTTAAGGGGATCCATATATTACCTTTTTTAACTCAAATATACTGTTTTGGACTTATTTCAGTAAGCGCTACTGCACTTTTGTCAAAGTATAACTTTTGACTCTCTTGCCGACTACGAAGCCTAGCGGATACATCAGCCTGAACACACGACTTAAGTAGATCAGGATGAGTGGGGATTTTGGATTTGAGACGACGGTGCAGCAGCATTTGAGCTGGAGACAGCCCAATTCCTGCAATGATTGTGTTTCTATACTCAAGGAGTGCAAAAGACAACGGAATTTTAGTCTCCGTCACTTTACACAACATGCATTTTCCAATGCCTACTCCTTTCTCGGCAAGTCCATTGGCCTGAGGAAACTGTGGACTAGTTGTTTTAACTTTAAAGTTCCAGCACTCCGCAAACTGCTTGAACTCATAGCTGCTAAACGGTACATTGTCTGAAACCACAAGGTCTGGACTGCCAAAATGAGCAAATGCTTCTTCGAATGATTTGATTACATCACTAGATGATTTAGTCCTGAGAAATTTAAGCTTGAACCATTTCGAAAAATAGTCCATAATAACAAGTGTAAGGGTTAGCTATGTTGAACCAAGTATATGTACGTTTATGAGTCCCTGAGTATATCTGCTGGTTGTCGGCGCTCAGCAACAGTAGCTTGTGTGTGTGGTCAGCCCCCTTGCCTAGCGTCTCTCCCGCCTTGCCCCCACCCCTTCGTGTCTTCGGACCTGGAGGCGGGACAGTTGGTAACCAGCAACGAGTGTGTCATGACGTGTTCGGGAGAGGCGGCACTCACGATAGGGTCTTGTCTTGTGAGATGTATTAAATGGGTATGAATCGAACACGCTTTGTTCTTCAATGTAGTTAGAGTGATCTAGCTACCCCCACGAATGCAGTGCCGAGCGCGACGGACACCACAACCACGCACGACCGCGTGATTGACAAGTCTCTGCTCTATCGTTGCTCCAAACGGTCCCCTACAGGTTTTTTGGTGTCAGAAGTGGGATAGAGCATTCATTCGATGGATCATACGGGATGATTTGTTACGTGAATTACCGCGCGAGTCGTGATGGTCTCGTCTCGTTCGTGATTGTTTCGTCGTGTTCGCGATTGTGTTCATGGGAACTGTGAACATAACTCGTGATGAACTTTGCCGTGTTCGTGTATAAAGACATGTTACGTGGTGAAAAACGACGTGTTATAGGTT